>RJWM01037068.1:0-17941 GCA_004363535.1 Dasyprocta punctata
AACCATAATAATTCCCCTCTTGTCAACTTGGCAACCAGACACATTTCTTTAAACCAGTTTACAGATAGGAAGACCTGCTTATTCTTATTATTTCACAACTTGAACATTATAACACAGGTTTAACAATCCTTAAGAACCAGTATTAATTCTGTCAATATTATATTACATTAGAACCCATAGCATTTTGCCCCTGGCCCCCCAAAGACTCATGTACATTCCTTTATGCAAAAGGCATTTATTCCATCTGCAAGGGTTGCCAAAGTCCTAACAATTTTAGCATTGCTGAAAAGTCTAAGTCCCAAATCTCCTCTGGGATTTAAGGCAAACTCTTAGCTGGAAGCCTCTGTACAAATGAAAAGTTAAATACTTCCAAAAGTCAATGTCACAGGATAAGCATTCCAAAAGTTACAAACAGGAGAACACAAAGGATTGGGACCAAAGCAAGTCCAAAATCCAACAGATCAAACAGTAAGTCCTCTAGTTCCATGTGCATCATCTGAGGCACTCTGTGGCACATTGTGAGCTCCAAAGAGCTTGCATGGCTCTCCCTCTACAGCATTTCTGGTAGTTATAGCTTCCACAGCTTCTCTTTTAGAACTGCTTTGCTCCCTCCTTGCAGCTTTCCTTAGATGATCCATGTTCCTGGCTTTTCCAAACTTCTGGGGTCTCCACTGCACCTTTAGCTTCACACCCACAGTGTCACACACTGCCCTCTCAGGGGTACACTGCCTGGCCTCCCAAGCCTTATGAAATCTAAGTGGAAGCCTTCTTATTCCCATAACTCTTGCATTCTGTATGGACCTAAAACCAGCACAATGCAGATGATGCTAAGGCCTGCAGCCAAATGGAGCAGTAGCTGGCCTTTCCTGCCTCTTGGCTGTAGAGGTCAAGTGCCTGGGTTGCTGGGCACTCTGAATCCAATTCTGAGGAGCAAATTTTCTATGCTGCCACCATTCTGGAACACAGTGCTCTACAGTTTTCTCCTCAAAGCAAAGTCTTTCACTTTTTCAGTTTTGAGGCAGCAAAATGTGGAGACATGCTGCTTCTTGTGTTGCTCTCAGGCCATTTTTTAATATTCTCCTATTCCTTCTCAGCAATTGAGATTGTCTCTATCTTTGTAGTCCACAGCTTTACAGGAGCTTCCTTTCTGACCAACCTCACATTTCAAATCATTCTGCTGGACTCTTTGCTCTTGATTCTCAGCATGGATCTGGCTCAAAGCTCCTAACAATAGCCATGCCACAGTCCCAACATTCAACTGTCTTGAAATTTCTTCTGCCAGATTAATTAGTCCACCACCCTTAATGTTAGTCTCAGGTAAAGTCTCTGTACAGGTGCAAAATACAGGCAAACTTTTTGCCAAGCCATAACATAATCTCCTGAAGTCCAGCACCCAGTGCAGTTCTTCCCAGAAGAAACCTCCCAAACCTGGTGTTTACTGGCAGATTTCTATTAGCCTTTTGGTCTTCTGACCTCTGATCAGAATCTCCCATACACAACAACCTAAGACATTCCAGCACTACTCTTTTAGGCAACATCTTCAAACCTTTCTAAACTCTTCCCATAAGCCATTTCCAAAAGCTCTCAAACCACATGGTCAGGTACAGTCACAGCAATGATCCCACTCTTGGTACCAAATTCTGTCTTGGTTACTTTTCTCTCACTGCTGAGACAAAATATTTGATACCAAAAATTAAGGAGGGAAAGATTTATTTAGCTCACAGTTTGTGGAGGTTTTAGTCTATAATCAGCTGGCTCCAAGGCAGGGTGGCAGGGCAGAGGGGCAATACTTTAAGCTGGCATAAGACAGCAAAAGCAGCAAGAACAAAAAGTGGGGAGAGCAGCCCTCTTCTCCTCCCTTATATTGTAAGCAGGCTACCCCTCCTAGGATGGCTATAGCACTCACAATCTCTGCGCTCTCCTCTTGCACAGGTTTAGGATGTTTACAAAGTTAGGACCTTGGCTCCCTACTGAGTCCCTTAGTTACACTTCTAAACTTCTCAAATTGACACAATGTATCAACCATAACTCCTGGTGAGACTGTAGGAGGTGGAGGGGGGGAGGAACTTTTTAACATTGTCACTGGGAATGTAAACTAGTACAACCACTATGGAAATCAAGATGGAAATTCCTCAAAAAGCTAAAACTGGAAATTCCATTCAATCCAGCCATTTTCCTCTAGATATCTTCCTGAAAGAGTTAAAGTCATCATATTATAGTGATACATGCATACCCATGTGTGTTGCTGGATGACTTATAATAGCTAAATCTTGAAAGTGACCTATATGTTCATTGAAAGATTAATGAATGAAGAAAATGTGGTATTTATACACAGTGAAATACTATTCTGCCATAAAGAAGTATAAACTTGAGTCATTTGTAGGAAAATGGGTACATCTTGAGAGCATAACATTAGGTGAAATAAATCACACACACAAGCTTAAATATAGCATGGTTTCTCTTATATGAGTAACCCAAAATATCAATAAAGAACAAGATAAAAGATAGATAATGGGAAGTAGGGAGACAGATCTTTTGCAAATGTGTAGGTGACCAAGAGTTAAAGTTTAGGGAGAGGAAGAGGCAGGGAAAAGGACTTAAAAAAAATAAAGATGTGTTATGTCCGTGTACTGATTTCCCATAATGAATGTAATCTTTTTGCACTGCGGACATGTGCAAATAAAAATAAAAATAAAAATAAAAATAAAAATAAAAATAAAACAAGTGTTTTCTCTGTTTGGGGGCTGTTTTCAGAATTACTGTCCAAGAACTTAACCAAAGCCTTTTACTACATGAAAGGTCACACAGACCCATTTACACATTTTTCTGAAGTCCCCTGGCACCTGGTGACCTGTGAAGTAGGTTGTCCCCTCTGTTTCCTGAAGAAGAAATGAAACTTGAAGGCTGTCTCTTACTCAAGGTCTCTCACTTGTCATTGGCAGAACTTGAACTTGACCCTAGACTGACACCAAGTCCCTCCCAGTCTGCGGTGACCTCACCATGAACAAGGACTGGGAGGGACCAAGCTGGATGTCCCTCTGAACTGCACCCTTTGTGAATGAATGGTGCTGAGCGGGACTCCTCTGAGAGATGATCTAGTCTAAAAAACCCACCCTACCTTGCTTGCACTTTTCATATGTAATTTTACTTTTAACAAAGACAAATACACATACATTTTAAAGAGTCAAGTTATTTTATGAGAAATATAATGACAGAGCATTTCCTCTACCCATCCTCCAGTGATCTTCTGCCTTTGAACTCTTCTAGCTTATTCTACTGGCTAGAACTCTAGTTATTTCACATATATTTCTATTTCGTGAAGGTTTGTATTATGTTACCTATTTTTTTCCATTAAGAAAGCTGAGGATTTAGTTATTTTCCCTTTGTTTCTCTACTACCTTATCTATACACATTTGCTGTTCTATATTCTTGGTATGGGGTCAGCAAAATTTCAGTGAGATCACGTGTTGGTGTTTAGATCACTATGAGTGAGCCCCAGTGAGGCCGGGCTCTGTGGCTGACCATGGACTCATTTCTCCCTGATATAGCACACCTCCCTTCTGTTCTGGGTCCTTCCTTCTGACCTCCCCTCTCTCCTGCTCTCCTTCCTTCCTTCCTTCCCTCACTCCCTCCCTGCCATCTTTCCTTCCTCTTTTCTTTTTTCCTTTTCTCTCCTTTCTTCCTTCTCCTCCTTCCTTCTTCCTTCTTTCTTTTCCTTCTTTCCTTTTCTCTTCTTCCTTCTCTATCCTCCTTTCCTTCTTTTTCATTCATTCCTTCCTTTTTTCATTTTCTCTCTGTCCCCCTTCATCCCTCCTCTTCTCTTCCTCTTCTTCTTTCTCATTTCTTGGTGTCCTAGGTACTTGTCACTGCCCCAGCCCTGCCATGTAAATTCTTCCAGCAATTTCCATCTCCATTAAGCAGCAGGTGGTGGCCTTGGTCTCCTGGAGGAAACTTCTCCCGGGTCTGCTGAGAGGAGCTTCTCAGCTTTCCCTACGGGTGTAGACAGGAGGGGCAAGATTCAGGGCTGGAGTCCAAAGTGAGGGAGCAGCTACAGCCCTTACCCAGGTCCTTGAAGAGACACTAACACCAGGAGTTAGTTTTGTGTCCACATGGCTTGTGCATTCTGCCTGTCCTTTCCTACAAACATGAATATCTCCAAGTCCATTGTTATGTGGTATCCTGTTCATTCCAGATCTCAGGTGACTTTCCTCACATTGCTGCTGAGAGTTTGCCTTCTCAGTCCTCTGAGATGTATTTTATCACAATTTAGTCTTCCAGGATGAATGGGGGAGAAGGTAGTTACTTGGTTTTTTCTGGTTCATTTGCAGCCCATCTGAATGGTGACTTGAAATAAATCAGAATATTTGATTTCTAACAACATTTCATTAATTAAACATCCAAAACATAGATAGCAAAAGAAGATGCTGTAGATAGAATTATAGTAATCTTTAAAATCTTATTATAATGCTTTCTGCTGTTCACTAGTCTTTCACCTATAACACTGCATCTGGTCTTCACAAAAGCTCTATTCATTAAGTAAGAAAGCCAGGTGTTATTTAGACTCAGAGATACTAACTGGTCCAAATCCAAGTTTGTCAGTAGCTGAGATCACACATTCAGTATTTTGGCCCCAAAGATACTCTTAATGTGAACAATTTTTTTAAGAGTAGGAAGCATGCGAAGAATATATCGAGAGGAAGAAAGCTTCTGTTTAAGAGAGACAGAAAGGAGTGCAGAAAGTGGGTTGTCCATCAACCCTGCTTCACAAGGGTGTTTTACTGAGCAAAGCCATGAGGTGAGGCAGGCTTAAGTTGGGACAGAACTACAATCAATCAATAGATTACCAGTATATTCACCTAGGTAATATTGGTCCAGTGGAGAATCATAGGCTGGGTGTGAGGTGGTCAAGCAATAAGATTACAACAAATATAGTCATTTGGGTAATATTGATTAAATGGGAATTAGAGGGGGAAACAAGTCACGTAATGAGTGCACAGGGATGGACAAGGACTTCCCTGGAAGGGTGGGCTAGGGAGGTTTAATTCTCCACCCCAAGAAGATAGATGCCTACGTAGAATATCAGTCACTGCCGGTTGTGGGGAGCCACATAAAAGGTCACCTTGGGCATGTGGGACGCAGCAACTGTAGGCCGGACGGAGTGTAAGCGAGGCCTTGGAGAAGGAGCAAAGCCTGAGCTAGATTACCCTTCCCATCGAGTAAGCCAAGATGGCGACCATATCCTGCTTCCGCATATTACACAACCCCACCCCAGATGATGTATCGCTGACGCTGCCCAATGAGTGCTTGCACATTGCTGATATTAGATTAGATAACGAGACAGTAGATAAACAGCTGCCCGCCCAGGGGGCGGCGAGAGTGCACGCTGGGAGCCGCGGGGAGCGGACGTGTGTGAGGCACCTCCGCGGGGACACGTAGGACCCACCAGCGGTGGGCATGTAGAGGTCTCCCGCTGCAGCTGGCTCCGAGCTGAATAAAGTCTTCTGCTGTGTCGCCTGTGATTCTGTTGTGTGCCTTCCTACCGGCTGGGATAGGCGCCCGACAGCCGGTGAGTAATGGCTTTGAGGCTGTTGCTTTAAAAATTGCAGAGATAGTCAGGAATTGTCATCCTCTCTGTTCTGGCTCCCTCATGAGGCAGCTGTCTTTAGGGAAAGTGTGGGTCAGGGAGGGGAGGTAGCTGTTGGAGGGTCTTGAGACTCTCAGGTGAGAGGTATCAAAAACAGAAGGGTGTGTGGGGCTGAGCTGAAGGGGTTTTTGTTTCAGAGCACTCTGACTGAAAATGACCTTTAAAAAATTGAAGTGAAATTCATGCACTGTGAAAATAAACTCTGGATTGCACACATTAATGAGGTTGCTCAGCAACCAACTTATGTATTTCCAAAGAGTTTTCATTGCCCCCAAAGAAAGTCCACTACATAGAGACTATATCCCCATCCTACCAATTGCTTTCTATGATTAACCTAGTCTGGATATTTCATAGAGGAGGAATCATGTAATATATGATCTTTCATTCTAGCATGCATGAGTACCTCACCCCTTTTCATGGCTGAATAATATCCCATTGGGTAGACAAACCATGATTTGTCCATCCATTCATATGTTCAAGGACATTTCGCTTGTTTCTACCTTTTGGTTATTGTGAATTATACTGTTGTGATTGCACACACACATGCACACACACACGCACACACACATGTTTTAAATTTTTTGAATACACTTAGGACTAGACCTGCTGGGTCTCTCATTCCACATTTAGTTTTCCAAGAAACCGCGGAGCTGTTTTTGCCACAATACTACCATTTATGATTCCCACCAGCAATGCACGAAAGTTGTGGCTTCTCCACATCCCGGCCAACACTGTTATTTTTCCAGTTAAAAAAAAATGATGGCAACCCTACAGGTAGGAAATGATGCTTCAGAGTGATCTTGGTTTATGTTTCCCAACGTGACTAAAGATGTAGAGAATCTTTTCTTGTGTTTTTGATGACTTGTGAATATATATATATATATATATTTTTTTTTTTTGGTCTTTTTTTGAGACGGCGTTTCATTATGCAGTTCAGGCTGGCCTTAAATTCACTTTGTAGCCCAGACTGGCTTCAACCTCATGACAATCCTCCGGCCTCAGCCTCCTGAGTGCTGGGATTACAAGATTGCACCACCATTCCTGGCCCTGATTTGTGAATATTATGAGTGTAAACTTCTAACAAAAGTTATATTGCCATCTGAGCATTTTAGGAAAGTTCTCAGGATTTATGTAATTCAATGAAGCCTCAATAATGTACTTTCCCTCTACAGCCTGTAAGTATAGTTGTACCTCGATTCATGAACTTGATTTTTTCCATGATTATGGTTGTCAACTGAGTTGGAAGAGAACCAAGTTAAATTCAATACTTAGGTTCAATGTTGACCTTGTGGGGGAATTTGACTTGGTTCTCATCCAGTTCAGTTTATGGCCAGAGCTGTGGAAAGAATTAAGTTCATGAACTGAAGTACCACTGACGCAGGGAGGTTGTGGAATGAGATGGTTGGAAATAAGAGAGCCAAGGCCTGATATTCTCCTGATGTTTTTGTCTTGTTTTCAGGCAAATAGGCAGGAGATTTTTGCAGTGGGAGGAGTTTGAGGTCTGATATCAGAAACGTTGGCTTGTTCTGTATCTTGGGTCTGCCATTTAACTTCTCTGAGTCTGTGTTGCACTGTGAAACTGTAAGGAATGAGAGTGTGTGGGAGACTGTTTACCAAGATGCCACAACTTTAGTCACTGAAATTATTCCCTTGTCAACAACTGAGACTCTATCTTTCTCTGTCCTCACCCCACACTTTGGTCTCAGAGGTTGGTAGGTGCCGGATGTATCCTTGTTGGTATTGGAACAGAATATCTTCTCTTCTGTCCCCCCACTCTGCAGAAATATGCCGTGGCCTCTGTGTGTTAGGTGCCCAGTGGCTCCTGTGGGTCCTTCTTTGTACCTTTGTACTGGATTCTCACTCACAGCTTCTGTGAGCATTTTGTTCCCATTCTGGAAAATTACCTGATTTTCATGATTCATATAGAAAAACTTGGTCCATATTTAATGGGATAGACCAATTACATGATAACCAAGTGGTCACCAAAGCTACTGAGCTATAACTCTTACAGAGATGCAAGGCTGAGCTTCCCACTGAGAAGCTCAATTCTGTGATCTCCTCATTTATTCTGTTTGCATGATAAAATTCCAGGCCTCTGGGGCCTCCTAGGCTGCCTCAGTGATGGGGAGCTCAACTCCCCATAGAAACTCCTGGGGACCAAGACCTTTGTTTGCGGTGGTTTTATGTGTTGGTATTAACTCCACACCCTCTCTATGAACTCTGAAGGCAGGAGATAGATAAAAAGAGATAATGCAGTAATGAACACTCGCTGATTGGGAGGGACCCATGGCAGCAAATAGAGGGCATAGATTTTCCAAGAAGGAAGTGGGGACATGGAGAGAAAATGCTTCAGGATTCATGGAAATCACACACTGGTCTCCAACAGCTGCAGCATTGTGTACTCCTCCCAGGGTCAATTTCTGCTTGTGTTTAAAACCTTGGACTATGTGAAGGTCCTAGTTTTTTCCCCCACCACCTAAACTTATGCACAATGAAAATGCTTTCCCAGTGTAGTTAATACATCAGATTGTATGTCTGAAATTTGCTAAGTGAGTAGAACTTATGTTCTCACCATGCACACACAGAAGAGGGTCTCTATGTGGAGTGGATATATTAATTAGCTTGACAGCATTAAAAAGTTCACGAAGGGTGTACATATAAAAACATTATCCCATTCCCCTTAAATCTATAAAAGTTCCATGAAATCTTCAGGAGCCCAGAAAGAAAAAAATAGCACATAGTATGTCTGTATAAAAAATTACTTTAACTAGCTGCACAGATTATTATTTCAAACTTTATATGACTAAAAGAATACATTAGTAACATATAACCCCCCATATGTGTATATTTAGAGGATACATTCCTAGAAATGAAATCTCCAGGTAATGTAAATATGGATCTGTGAGTCTGATAGATCCTACCAGTTTTCTTTCCATGGAGTCTTGAATAACTTCTTCAGTAACAATATTTGTTCATCCACACTTTTGCAAATGTGTATCTTAAAAATTTTTTTTTTGGTAATTCATTGCTAATGTTAGAAGTGCAAATTATTTTTGTAGGTTGATTCTGTGACATGAGTACTATTTGCCCATCACGCTGGACGTTCCTCTGCAACTGTCAATTGATTTTGTACCCTGAAATCTTGGAGAAATTTTTTTAAATTAGTGTTAGCAGTTTTTTTGTTATTTTGGTGAGCTCTTCAGGGTGTTCTGAATAAGATCATGTCATGAACAGAGATAACTTTATTTCTTTCCTTTCTGAGTTTTTTTTGGCCTAATTGCTCTGGTTAGACTCTGCAGCACAATGATGAATGTCAATGGCGAGAGTGAACCTTTTGTTTCGTTCCTGATATTAAGGCGAAATAGTACAGTCTTTCACTACTAAGTATGTTAGCGGTGTTTTCCCTCAAGTAGATTAACTTCATCTAGTGAAAGACGTTTCCTTCTGTACTTATTTTATAGTTTTTTTTTAATCATGAAAGTATACTCCTAGTATTTCCAGATGCCTCCTGGGGTAGTGCATCCTTTACCCACTTCCATCAGGAGATACTCTTGCGCATGGAATGTGTTTATTTTTTTTTTCCTCGAATCAGAGGTTGGCAACTTTTCTGGGCTATGTGAGTGTGATTCCCTCCTCCATGTACCCTTTATGTTTTTCAATTTTTCCTGGTCACTGAGTTTGCCTGAGGATAATAAATGATCTGGTGCAGAACTTGCTCCTATATCATTCAGACAATTGTGAATCCTGGACTTTAAATCTTGAGATACATTCCATTTTATTATTCATTGGTGATCTCTTCCCCTCAAGCATCAGTGTCTTACATTTATTTTTAATTGCAGTGGTCCCAAAAGATTCAGATATTCTTGGGGAAGAGATTTTTCATTTTAGATGGTGACCTTTTATAATCTGAATGCTTTCCAAATAATGAAGTCTTAATTTTTTTTTTTTTGCTTTCATTAAAACCAACCACTGAAATAGCATTAATGTCTCTAAACTTTGCCCTTTGGTCAGTGAAGTTGCAGTAACTCAATAATACTGAATATCTATGACATTTATTTGTATGTGTTCTTTTGTAGTCTCTGTTGGTTGGCTAACTTGTTCCTTCTGCTTCCCTTGGATAGAACTACCCTGAGATGGAGTGACTTAGAGAAATCAACACATTTACCTTAGTGCAAGAATCAGACACTGGCCCCACCTGTCTGGCATCTAGAGGACTCAGAGAATTGGAGAATGTTTTTCTGGTTGCTTTTCACAGAATAGCCAGTCCATCCCTGGGGCCAGTGTAGCATACAGGAATACCAAAAAGTGAAATATACTTGTTCTCTTATGGGACAACTCGCCTAAAAGATACACTTCAACTCAATCCCACATATCTTGCAGGGGTGCATGTAAACCAGTTAGCTTCATTTCTGACTCCTTAGCCTGTGTTTATTCTGCTCTTCTTGCCCAGGAAGCTCTCCCTCCTTTCTTCTCATTCAAAGCATTTGCTACTCATGGTGCAAGGTCTCCCCTTCCACTGAACCCTGATTTGTCATCCTCTAATGAGTGTTTACCTGAGTGCACCACTTACTTCATATGACACCGTGTCCACCCGCTTGAGTACTTGACACATCCTATCTTACAGCCCTGCACCCTTCCCTACAGCTGGAGGGCAGAGTGGCTTCCTTCATCCCTGTCAAACTTAGCAGAGGAGACATAGAGTAAGTACTCCTTTGTGAGTTGTGTAAAACATTAAAAAAAAAATTGCCATTCCATGTCAGAACTCAAGCTTGCTTACTTTATTTTTCAAGCCAATTCCCACTATACACTTATGATCTTGTCTTGTTATGCATCCCAGACAGGAAGTGATATAATGGCTATGAAAAACAGTTTTGCAGGTTTTGCAGTAGGGAGCATTCTACTCGTGTGCTGTCACAGATGTATTTACCTGCCCCCTTTATCTATGGTCTTCATTTTAATTTGTTTTTAATTGCCTATTTAACACACCTAGCAATTAAGGTGAAATGGCTCTTTGACAAATGTGAGCACTTTTAAATTAGTGCTAATTGCTTTTGTTAATTAAAAGTAATGCTTTATATTGTGTTATTGGTATTCTCCTGTATAAAACTGGATTAATGACTTCCAATCAATCCAGCTACAAAGACTTTGCTTTGTAGTTGCTGGGACTTTAGGGCGAACTGCTCCTGTGGAATCTGAACCACAACTAGAGCCTCAGTTAGGCTAGGAGAGGCAGGGTAAGCAGCTGTGGGAGGACCAAGATGCAGTCAGCCACACTCACTGGCTTGGGACTCTACCCTGGCCCTCGCAGAGGATTTGGGGACCTGTGGGAGAAGAGGAGCATACTCAGATTAGGGCAGTTGAGACATGATTTCATCATGGGACTGCTTACAAATTTCCGGACAGGGAAAAGGGGGTCATGGGAGAAAGATCTGTTGTCACCCTTAGATCTGAGGGGAAGGGGAACTGAGATTCCTGGAGCCAGGGACCTGAGACCTCTTTAGAGAAAGAGAAAGCCAGCAACCATTGGGCAGAGAATATATGAGGTATGATGAGATGCTGTGGTGAATATTTAAATTGAAAATAAAAATGTATTACAGTAAAAGACACATTGCCATGAATTCCTCTCGAAATATTTCCCCTCACTACAAATACACCCATTCCATTGTTCTTGCCACTTTCTGAAGCAGTTCTGAAAGTCTTCTTTCCTGAGTGTCTTTTCCTGGCTGCCCCATATCCTGAATCAGTTCAAAATGTTTGCTGCAGTTTCTGTCACATAAAAACATGACATTGTATCTTCATCCACTTTATTCAGTGGATCAGCACTGTGTGACTTCAGGCTCTTTCCTAAAGTCAAAATAACTATGAAAGGGAAACGTTTTGAAGGTTACAGCCACATGGATAGCTGCCCTGGCACGGTCCCCTGCAGGCTCCTATGGTATTAGACCCTCTGCATCAGAAAGTGCTTCCATGTTGATACACTTCTGTTCTGCTCCCCGCATTGGGCCTCCTAGGGCACAGCTCTGCTCCTATACATCCTGGTGGCCTTGGCTGCTCCTCAAGGTCGCTTTGTTCTGGGATGTCCTCCAGAGGCCTTTCTTTCTTCTCCTCAGTCAGTCCTTGGAACCACCCTAGCACCACCCCAAGGAGAGGACATGGCATTGGGCAGGATAACTGTCTGTAGCTAAGGGAAAGGTATGCAGTGGAGGCCCTGGCTGCTCACACCCTACCATGTGGGAATGAGTGCCTCAGTCCGGGAGAAGGGAACCTGGCTGGGATGTTCTGATCCACTTCCTATTGGTATAGACAATATGGGAAACACAGGCAAGCAACCCTTTACCATAGCCTAGACAGACATAGGGGAGGAGTTTTATTTGTACACTTTGCCTACTATCTTTCCCATGCATACATTTTATAGACAGTAAATCTAATCATGCAGACTTGTATCTGCCGAGTAAGTCACCTCCTATTTACTGTCAGTCGTTGCCACACTTGTCTCGTGCTACTACCCTTCCCAGAGACCCTTGGACATTCACTTTCATCCTGATTAAGTCCCAGGGACGTGCAAATGGGAGACTAGAGGATGGGAAGAGGGAGGAGGCCAGGTACCTCAATTCTGGCTTCAGTGTGTGCCCAGCTCCCTCCCATGGTCCACTGTGGGTGCAGCTCTTCCCACCTCAGCCCCTGGTCCCCAAGAACTGTGCCACCTGTCTCTCTCACGGATGGCAACATCTGTCTGCTGCTGTTGCTTCCTGGGGTCACCTCACCACTCCCTACTTAACAGCTGGGAGGTGGTTTTGCTGATGGGAAGGGGATCAAGGGGTGGAGGGAGAGAAAGGGCGAGGAGGAGAAAGGGAAGTGAGAAGGATTAAGATGTGGTGTGCGTTCATGTTGTATCACAATTGTACTCAAAGCAGAACAAGACACCTGGGAGATGGAATTGTTGAAAACTCATTTCTTGTATTAAATGTCTTCCACCTAAAATATTCAGAATGGTTTTAATCAACCATTGAAATCTGGATACTGAGATTGTTTCCAGTTGTTTTTCTCTAGGATCATTGAGCTGTGACCCTCTTTGTTACTAAATCTTTGTAGATGTCTGTGATAGCTTTTAGAGCCGAATTCCCAGAGTCAGGGAAAACTTTTGTTCATTTGTTCTAGAAAAGTTTTGCTGGTCTGTGACTAATCTTTTCTTGGTCACTAATTTCAGCCCTCAGTTGGGCCTCCTGAGCCCAGTTCTCTGATTTGCAGTGTTGTCTGCTGTGGACAGTGCCCCACAATGTGTACGGAGATCTCAGTGCCTGGCTGTGCACAACCTGAACAGCTGTTCCCGGTCACCCTGCTGATGCAAATACATGGAGCCCCGTGAGAACTGGCCCTGCCCACGGCTGACAGCAGCAGAAAGCACAAGTGCTGACTGGATGGGGCTGCTGCTGCTGCTCTAGCTGCCGTGCTTGTGTGTGCAATTCTTTCTTTGCCACTTCGATGTCCAAATCCTGACTGTCTCTGGTCCTCCTCTTCTGAGATGCTTTTCTGACTGTAGCTTGACCTTTCTTACAGATGCCAGTGAATAATCTGCTTCTTTCACCAGGGTGGGTAAGATCCTCCCCAAGTGAGCCAATACCCTGCTTTTAACCTGAGGCTCACTTTAATTGTAAATTAGCCCTATTGAGTGTCACTGATAGAAGACATTGTACACCTCTAATGCATACACTATGATGTGCTTTGACATGTAAGCATCCCTAGAACACATCACCACAACCCAGATGACACACATGCCCATAGCCTCTGAATTTTTCTTTTGGCACTTCCCGGGTTCTGGTGAGAACACAACTTGAGTTCTATATTCTTAACAGTTTTTAAGTGTACAACATAGTATGGTTCACTCCAGGCTGTGTGCTGGTGAGCTCCCTAGAACTTCCTCATCTTGCATAACTGGAACTTTGCACCTATTGAGAAGCAAATGTGCTTTTCTCCCTCTCTACTGTCCTTGAAACCACCCTGTCTTTGCATTTATGAGTTTGACTATTTTAGATGCTTCATGTAAGTGGAATCATGCAGGACTTGTTCTTTTGTGAGTGCTTTATTTTATTCAGTCTCCAAGGTTCATGCCTATGGTTGTATACAAATGGCCAGATTTCCTTCTTTTTAAAGGTTGACTAATATTCCATTTTATCCAATTACCCAGTGAAGAGCATTTAGGTTACTTCCACATCTTAGCTATTGTGAATAATGCTAACTTGCCTTCAAGATCCTGATGTCAGCTCTTTTGGATGAATACCCAGGGTTGTGATTGCTGGCTAAAATGGTAATTGTATTTGTAAGTTTTCAAGGGGTCCCAGGTTTGGTGTAGTAAACTCTTTTTAAATCTTTGTGTCTAGGATGCTTTGATGCCTTGAAATCCTGTGGAGCAGATGAAGAGAAGGCCTAGTCCTCCCAGGACTAGTCAATTTTTTGTAGAGACCAAGGGCTGTCCCAACTGCAGGCCTTTCCTGTTGCTACTGTGTGAATATAAAATGCCCCCAAGGTTCATGTGTTAAACGCTTGGTGGTGCTGGTGGGAAGTTCTATGGGCCTATGAGAGACAGGGTCAAGTGGGGAGGAAGTCTTTAGGCCACTGGGGTGTGTCCTTGAAGGGCACTGTGGAACTCTGGTCGCCCTTCTCTTGCTTTTGCTTGCTGGCTATAAGGTGAGCAGTTTTGCTCCACTATGCAGTTTCGCTATGATATGCTGTGTTGGTGCAGACTCAAAATAATGGGACCAATCTATCCAAAATTGTGAGCCAGAACAAGCCTCACCTTTTATAAGTTAATTATCTCAGGTATTTCCATAGTGATGGAAAGTTGACCCCTGTGCAATCTACCAAGCCTGAGCCTACATCCCCAACCATCTCTTTGTCAACTCTTACACACCAACTCAGGATTCCCCCTGCCCTAAACTACCCTGGCCAGGCACCAGACAACTAGAAACCACCTCACAGGACCCCACTGAAGTTGTTCAAGGGTGCAGGCACCTGGCTCACCTTTATGGTGGAAAATACAATAAAAACTTAGGTCAAGACAGACTTTACCCTTGTACCTGCTCCCACATTGCCTCCTGATGGAATTTGGCATCTTGCATGCGGGCCTGTGTGGTGTGGTGATCACCTTCTGCCAGAAAATGTAGGTTATGAAAAATCTTATTTCAGTGGTATTATCCTGAGTCGTCACTCAGTCTCCCTTATACATTAAGGTCCACAGGCACGTGTGTTAGAACACATGGTGCCTCTTTGTTAAGGCCAAAATGTTATTTTCCAGAGTGGACTAACTACAGCCACTGTTGGACTAGGATTTGAGTTTTATTACACTCAGGACAGCACTTGTGTTATATTTACCTCCTGCATGTAGGGAGTAGATTCTCAAATAGGGCACCAGGTTTAGCAAATAAAACTATAGGACTCAATTGTGCTTGAGTTGGGGGCATTTTCTGCTACTGCTATTGACTGTGGACATCAGACTTGGCCTTTTTAGCCTTTCAACACGGACTCACACCAGCGGCCTTCACAGACTTCTCAACCTTCATCCTCTGACTGTCACTGTAACCTTGGTCCCTGTTCTTAGGTTTCCAGCTTCTTGGAAGCTACAGAATCCTCTGACTCTTCAAAGTACAATGAGCATTGGAATCCTGGAAGCCTCTGATCCTAAGTCTATCTTATAAATCTCTTTCTATAATTGTATATATTTGTATATATATGAGTAGATGTAGGCATTGTGTCTTCATGTCATGTTGCTAACTCTGAGAGCTCTGTGCTGTCTGTATTTGCTGTCATAAGAATCTATAAACACAATCATTATATTAAATATATCAATCAGTTTCCCTTCCCTTCCCTTCCTTCCTCTTTCCCCTCTCTCTTTCATCTCAATTTTTCTCTATCTGTTCTGTAACCTTTTCACTGTGCCTCTGGGAGTTCAAATGAAGTCTTCAGAGCATCCCAAATCACATACACAATGACGCTTAAATGCATCTAAGGGCCGGGAGTTTGGCTCGGTGGCTTACGCGCCTGTCTGGCAGGTGTGAGGTTGTGAGTTCGATCCCTGGTGCCGCAAAAAAAAAAAAAAAAAAAAAAAGCATCTAGCTAAAGATGCTTTTGAGGTATTGGGAACTGAAAAGACACATTTTTAAAGGTGATTTTTTGGAAACATTTTTATAGAGCTATAATTCACATATCTTAAGGCCCACACATTTAGAGTACACAATTGAATGATTTTTAGTATGCACACAGAGTTGTGTAGCTATCACCAAAATCTAAGTTTAGAATATTTCTTCAGCCCCAAAGAAATGCTATACCCATACTACACCTGCTTCACACCCTCCCCTGCCATCCAAGACCAAGGAACCATGTTCTATGTCTATAGATTTATATATTCTGGGGATTTAGTATAAAATGAATTATCATGTGTGGTATTTAGTGATTGGCTTCTTTCACTTAGGATAATGTTTTGAAAATTATTTGTGCAGCTATACACTTCATTCATGAAGTTACACATTTCAGTACTTTATTCTTTTCTTATTACCAAACAATATTCCACTGTAAATGTGGGGCTACTTTTTGAATTCACTCATCATTTGATGCAATTTGGATTAGTTTTGACTATGATGAATGATGCTGCTATGTACAATTGTATGCAATTTTTGTGTGGGGAAATATTTTCATTTATCTTGGGTATATTCTGAAGGATAGAATTTCTGGGTGAGATGAAAACTCCATATTTAACATTTTGATGAGTTTTCAAAATATTTTTACAAAGCAATTCATCATTTTACACCCCCTTCAGTATGAGGGTCCCAATTTTACACATTCTCACCAACACTTGTATTCTGTCTTTCGGGGTTTTGCCTAATGAAGATGAAATGATGTTTCAATGTGGTTGTGATTTGCATGCCCTAATGACTAGAAAACATTTTCAAATTCATATTGATCATCTTTATATTTTTTTAAGAAAAAATATCTATTCATATCCTTGACCAAGTTTCCAAGTTAGACTTTCAATGGTTGTTTTCAAAAAGCGTTTCCCCTAATCAAGTGGTTTCTTTTTTCCAGGGAGAAGAGTTGCTGACTCTTCAAGTTGTTCCATAATTTGGCCTCCAAAGCCTACTAAAATATTTTTTCTCCAACTGCCTGCATCGGTGTGTGAGCTGCATATCGCCATTTTTACCCAGAGAAAATTTAACTCTGTTTATCTTTATTTGGGACACATTCTTCTGAGTCCCCTGATCTAACACACTTGGGATGCTGCCTCTTGGTCTGCAGGGGAACACGCATAGGAGAGTGGAACTCTTGCTCTGTGAATACTCAGCTCCACAATTTGTGCACTTTTATTAACAAATGCTTTTGGACCAACAGTCCTGTGATAGATTTAAATCCTCGCTTTAATTCTCAGCGTTTTGGTATTTACCATGACTGGCATGTGTTATTTGGAATTGCCATTTTCTTCCCCACTAAGACAAGAAAGTTTTGTGGAGGTAGTAGAATTTCCAAAGCTCTTAGATCAAGAAAAGCTGAACAAACTAGGAGAAGGAACGCTTTCCAGGCTTAGAAATATGATGTTTGTCTGTTATGATGGGGGTTATAATATATCTCAAGGTTGGATTTTGAGCAGACTTGTCTGGAGAGCTTGATAAAAATCTGGCTCCTGATTCTAATCCTCAACAGTGTTTAAGCATACCTGCTGTGAACTCAGCCATCCACATTTTTCATAAGGGCCTTAGAAAATCTTGTATCCAACTACGCATATTCTATGATAGTAATTTTAAGAGCTGCATCTTGAACACTTTCATGATGGAAATTGATGTCTAGTGATGAGCTGTCTCCCTACTGGACTACTTCTTTTCACTTTTCACTGAAAATTGCATCAGACAGTAAAGCTGATGCAACATACTAGAGTTTAAAATGGAAATTGATAATTCTGTTTAACAACCCGATTCATCGATTCCATAATGGACTGAGTATTTTAACAAGTGTTAATAGTTTTTGTTGTGTGGGTTGAAACTTCAGAATCCTATACCCTTGTTCAATAACTGGTACCAGTATTGATAGGATTCTTGTTGAATCAATGTAGCTGTGAATGCCCCTCGTGTGGTAGCTCAACTTCATGCTAAAGGCTTTCAAACCATGGGAAAAATGATCTGAAAGAATGAAATCACTCAAGGAAGTGTAATTAAGAAGGGAGTTTTGAATTATATTCATTGATTTTTGAAACCTGGCTTCTGTTAGAGTAAAAATCGGTTTTAAGTATTTTTGAAAAAGGATTAGGAAGGATTT
>RJWM01037069.1:0-17696 GCA_004363535.1 Dasyprocta punctata
AGTGACTTAAAGATATAGCTGATATTTGGTCCCTTTTAGCAAGCTTTCCTGTTTTCCCTTTTTGAAATTATAAATTTATTACCATTACTTATATTTACTTTATAACTATATCACTATTTAGTGCCATTTATTATATTATTAATTATAATTCTATTTTTAAGCCACTCTCTGATGTGTCCCCCCCCACCACAAACTTCTATGACTCCTTGCCTTTTCCTGCCATTTCCAGTAAACTCAGAACCCTTTGAAGATAGTAATGCAATTTATCTCCCAATAGTATTATTGCGTAGAATAAAGTGGATGGCTACTAAGTGCATATTTTTTAAGTAAATGAGTGAACACACTCAGTGGTCCAGGACCCTGTGACTAATATGTACGCAGATGACCTGCTTACAGCTTGCTTTCAGGTTATTAGGTATTTAGCTGATGTGGGTTGCCATATTTTCCTTTTCCTAATATTTTAATTTCCTTGAAGACACATCAGCATTTTTAAAAAAAATTTAGTAATGGACATTCAGGTATAGGGAAATTTTTTTCCTTAACAGAAAGCTTTCTATACTATGTCATGTAGGCAGCTCACTCCACCACTTCATAAAGCTAGCCTAGTCTTGATTTTATGTAGAGATGCACTGATACATATATTGGTGGAGAGAGCTCATGTGTTTGATGCATGCTGCAAAGAAAGTTGACTAGATTGAATATTACTTGGGCTGTAGCAATGCTTCTTGTGAGGTGCATTAAAATGGAAGGAAAAATGTCCTCTTTTTAGCAGTACTACAGTGGCAGGTAGGAAACTGTATGTGTCTAGTGGTTGCTGAGACATTTACTTTTCAGAGTTTTGCTTTTTACCTGGTAATGACTGCAAATGTATGAGATTTGAAAAGACACAAATAGTTATTTCCCTTGGAACAGGCATTTCAAACCAAGCAATGTGTCTGGCATTTTCAGAATTTTTTTCTAAATGACCAAGGAATTGAAAAGCTGGAGTTAGATATAGTAATCATTTCTCTTAAACAGAAGGTCATGATGAAAGTTGCTTTTATCAGTAATTAGAGTTCTGTAGCAGCAACATGTCCTAATTATGATACTTAGATCATTACCAAGTGAAAAACATTATTTTGATTTTGCTATGGAAAATTACTCCAGGCCAAGTGGCATCTTATGGAGTATAACACTGTTTGTGGTCTACTTCTCATGACGCACCCGACTGTTTCACATACTCACTCCATCTGTACTCATTTATTAAAGGCAGTTTAGTATTCATCGTAGAACTTGAAAAGTGGCACCTCAATTGGAGATGAAAACAAATATCCCTGTATCTTATTAAATTTTGCACAAAATGGAAACCATTATGTCGGGTGGGATGCAGGGAAACTTATCTAATGAGCAATGAACATTTATGAATGACCACAATTTCCTTTGAATCATTCTTTCGGAACTGCAGGCAGTGAAATCAGAAAGATCTAGAATGAGAAATTAGAAAATATCTAGATGCTATTTTAAAATTATTTGCCTTACTATATTTCTGTTTCAAACATGTACACTCATCATTCACATTTACAGTGCCTGGCTATGCCAGATATTGATAGAAGAATCCCTGCATGGGTCTCAGTAGGTAATGTAAAAAACAAATTTCCACCCAATGGATAATGAAGATTAATTGTTGGTATGGTTACCTAAGTGCTTATGTACTTTTCAAGGGTGAGAAAGAAATAATACTAATTTGATGTTCCAGCAAATACAGCTGAGTGTTAGTCACTAAGGCAATTTTTTTGATCTGATTTATTTTGTTAGTCCAACCAAGATTGCCACAGGGTAGCAATCTAGCGTTACCTGACCCGTGGCTGCTTAATCACTTTGCTCACAAAACAACGGCGCACAAGAATTAAAGAGTCCTTTTGTTTCAGGAAATTTTGCCAATTATTCAATCTAAGGTTTCATTTGTTTAACGACTTCCTCATTTGGCCATTTAATGTGCTTCCTTATCCCTTTGTCTTTTTGCCTTTTTATTTGCTGTAGTTATTCTTTGGCCTACTTCGGTTAATTTAATCTTTCCTTCAAAGTCAATGCCTCTGACCTCTGAAGGTGCAAGGCCAAAGGCCAAATGACTTTAACTGCCAGTGTATGAGAACTCTTAAAGCTCAGTGAGGTGGGTGTCATTAGTAGGGGTACATACTGTCAGTCACAGGAAAGTGTCAACTCTGAGGTTCAATAATTCAGAACGAAGTCCTTTTATCGGAGTAGTAGAGCTGCTAAAGGTCTTTGCTTTCTTGTTTAGTCCACATTTTGTCCCATTAATGAGAAGGGAGGGATGAAGAAGTTTAAAGGAACAGGCACACTAAGCACAAAGGGGAGTTCCCAATGCTGGGTGATGTGTGGCCACGTGCAGCTTGTAGAAGGGATGT
Organism: Dasyprocta punctata; assembly: GCA_004363535.1. Taxonomy (NCBI): domain Eukaryota; kingdom Metazoa; phylum Chordata; class Mammalia; order Rodentia; family Dasyproctidae; genus Dasyprocta; species Dasyprocta punctata. The sequence continues at coordinate 2,406 of RJWM01037069.1, forward strand.
TTTTCATGGAAAATATTTAACACACTTCTGTAGAATGTTGAAGAGAATTTGTGCATAATATAATAATACTTTAAGAGTTTTACTAAGCAGATTACTTCCTAATTTGTAGTGTGACAAACATGAAGCAATGGAAGAAATCTTAGGGGCTTTAAATATATCAATATGTGTCCATTGTTTCTTTGTCAGATCTATGATTTTCTTTTGGTTGAAATCAATACCAGATGCATGAGTTCTTAATAAATGTTACTTAAGTGGGATAATTTTTACTTATATTCATTACAATTTTCTTATAATTGTTTGTGGTTTCATGTTCCATAAATTCTAATCTTACTTTGCCATTCTTCTTTCTTTTTAAATTTTAAACTTCCTTTTCATTTCTTTCCAATATGTTCACGTTTTGTTAGTGGAATTTGTTCTTTATACTCTAATTGCACTCAAGTTTATTTTCGTTCTGTTATGGTTGACTTTCTTTATTGTTCCTTGCCAATATTTGCTGCATATATAAGTGAACTTATACTGATTTTCACCTTAGCAGCTTAAAATTTTCCACAATATTATCTGGGTTCTTTTGAGACGTTTGTTTTGGTAATTTTTATGAAAATTAGAAATTTGAAAATTTGAAGTATTCAGACACTTGTTGGGGCTGGGGATGTGGCTTGGTGGTAGAGCTCTTGCCTTGCATGTACAAGGCCCTAGGTTCAATCCCCAGCACCACACACACACACACACACACACACACAAGACACTTGTCATTTTCTATTCAACAATTAGGACAACTACTTGAAAATTCTGGTTCTTACCATAGTGATCAGTTTTAAAGTCAATATTTCATTAGCTGAAAAATAATTCTTATTCTCTATCCAGGTGCTACATAATATCTAGTAGAGACCATGCATTCAATAAGTGAAAGGTACTTTCTATTACCTTGATATACTATGAAATCAATTCACATAAAATTGGTATTTCATACCAGGGAATAGATTGCAGTTTGAATGAGATTATCAAGAAATTCAAGAAACTCTTAATTGTGGAAGATCTCTTGTTAGTTTATCATTTAGGACAATAATCATCAGACTACTCCAGTAATTTATTCTTTTCTTTCATACAACCTAATGAACATTTCTCAGTAAATACAAGAAAATTCTTCCACTAATCATCTAAGTCATGTTAGTTATTTGAAGATTATTATTCATGAAAAACTCCATGTATAGTGTTCTATATACATATAGAGTTATGCAAATTATTATTAATGAATATTCCAAGCATCACAGACCAAGTTTTCACTCATTTGATGCTTTCATATGTCTTACTGATCTGGAATATCACATATTCCATTTGGTGGTAACAACCATCAAAATAATCAAAATTACTATACCAGTCTGCCAAGTCCAGTCTGATGGTAAAATACAAACATGATTATCATTAGCAAATATGGGCCAGATGTTCATTCTCCAAGAACCTATGGAAATGATTACTTATGTTATGGTGTGTAGTCAGTCTTGACATGAGAAAAATAAACTTATTTAGCATAGGAAAAATGTACAAAATTTCAAATGACCCTACTGCACTTCTGGGGGAAAGAGTCTGAGATTTTCTTTTAAGGATAATTGAGGGATTTTTGTTCCTTTATGGATATTGATGCTTAATAAGTTTCTCAATAAGAGTAATATTCACCTCTGTTCCTAACTCTGGTTCTCATAATGTATCATCTCATTTACTATATTATTCTGTGATTCTCATAATGTATCTCCTGATCTCCTTTATTATAATGCCCTAATTTTAAAGACTGAGATTTCCAACTAAGCTACATGTCTTTTACTGTATTTCACTTACTCTAACTTCACCGTCTAAAAAATTTACTCATTGAGCAATCCAACGAAGACTAATTGTTTATCTAGTGTCCTTTTAAATTAATTTTTGATTCAGATGACCACTTTTTTATATCAATTAGCTTAGGGAAAAAAAACTTCACTTATAAATCCTATAGACATGTAATCTGTTCTATTGTGATCTCTTTATTTCCTGATAAATATGAAAGCCAGAGGAAATGATTATCTTTTAATAGACATGTAATCTGTTCTATTGTGATCTCTTTATTTCCTGATAAATATGAAAGTCAGAGGAAATGATTATCTTTTAAAAACTCAATTTCCAGACACAGCTGATCTTGAAGTATATATATATATATATATATATATATATATATATAACACTAAAGTAGATAGAATGTATTATTGATTAAAATATGGCTATAAATACTAAGTAGATAGAATGTATTATTGATTAAAATATGGCTGAAAAGTAAAAGTACGGTCACTTCAACAGAAAGAAATATTTTAGAACTTGCATTTGGCCATTGAGCTTCATTAAAGTGACGTGTTATAATGAAGTAGTTTATTAAGTTGTAATTAAGTATCCCACTACCTTGGGGGCACAAAATTTGCTCAAAATTTACTGTAAGGACATGTGTTGCCTTTATATCTTCCTTCCTTTTTGCAGTATTCACTAAATTATAGGGCATGTAGTATTATACTCAAGTGTTTGAATTAAGACCAAATTTTCATTGAAATTTTACAATGAATTATTATAAACCAGTGAATATATGTATCTATACATGTATATATATGCAAATATATAAATATATATATATATATACATGTGTGTGTATATACAGACACACTTATATGCATCTGTAGTGGATTTGTTCTAGGCATCTCCATTGTATACTAAAACTTGCAACATTTTAAGTCCTTTATATAAAATGGGGTGGTATTTTCATATAATTTATGCATACTTTATATGTTCTATAAATCATCTCTAAATTAGTTAAAAATTGAATACAATGCAAGTAGCTGTCATATTGTTTAAGAATGAATGACCCAATGTATACATGCTCAATAAAGGGATATTTTTTGTTTGGAAATATTTACATCTGCAGTTGAGTCTGTGTATGTGGGACTCATGGATATAAAGAACTAATAGTTATGAGGGGTTTTTGGTTTGAGATAATAGTAGGTAAAAAAGGAGTATGGTATATATACAAAAAATTTACACTTTATTAGGAGTTTTAACACCTCATTATTCTTTGGTTTCATGACATTTCCAGCACTAAAAGTGCTCAGGAAAACTAATATTCTTTTAAGAATTTCCTGAACCTCGTTAATATTTAAAAACAGAACTTGAAAAATTGAACTTGCACCAACTGACCCTTCATCACTTAATTGTCCACGAGTGAGTTCAGAATTAAACTTGGCCAATTAATTATGTTTTACTTGCTTAGAGATGTATTGTAATCCCAAATATTGAGTATGGTAATCTAAGTACTGTAATCCTTTCTCTAGTCTTCCTCACAATCCAAGAAGTTATATTTATAATTCCACTGAGATGTTATTGGAATCCTGGCAAGCTCATTCCAATCTACCACCTCTAATGCAACCCACGGCGAGAGTAAAGACATCAAAACATATTCAAAATTAAAGGCAGCCAAGGGGTCTTGAGTCCAATCCTTGTGAGGATGTATGAATTAAGGCCTTGATCCTAGGCCTCTCCCAGAATTTATTATCTTGTGAAGAAAGGGAGTGGCTCGAGGATGAGTGACAGTGAGGATGACAGGAACTACCTGTCTTGGTTACTTTTCACTCGTTGCTGAGACAAAATACCTGACACCCAAAATTAGGGAAGGAAAGGTTTATTTAGCTTACAATTTTTGGAGGGTTCAGTCCATAATCAGCAGGCTCCAAGGTAGGGTGGCAAGGCACAGGGGCAACACTTCAAAACAGCAGCTGAACAAAAGCAGCCAGAGCCAAAAGTGGCAAGAGCAAGCCTCTTCTCCTCCCTTATATTGTACACAGGACCTTGCCCCACCTCAGGGTGTAGCGTTCACAAATATCCTTTCCTTCCTTTGCACAGGATGAGGATATTTATAAAGAACCCTGGTTCCCTGCTGGGTCTCTTAGTTAAACTTCTGACCTTCTCAAATTGACACAATGAACAGGTAACTGCTTTTGCTCTACATCCCAGGATGTAGAGCTGTTGAGTTAGTTAATTAAGCTGCTAGACTTCTCAAGTTGACACAATGTATAAACTATAACAATGCCTCAGTAACTTGAGCTGGCTATCCAGGTAGTGAAAAAGGTAGCAACTGAGTTGTTTGAGGAGGCTGCTGCTTCAGTTTCTGATATGTAAACTTTATGCCCTGGGGACTCACAGCCTCTTTCTCAAGGCTCATACCCAGTGGACATTCCTGGAGCTCACTGGCCCTACCATCCTGCTGTGCATTATATATTTTAAAGCAGTCAGTATGTGAGGAAAGAGGACACTGATGGCTTTAGAGATTACATACCAGTACCTAGGTTAGCCTTATTTGCAATGCTTTGAGCCAATTAAAGAGAGAGGGAAACACCATAGTCAGCTCTGTATATATCAATATAAGGAAATAAATCTCAATATAATCAAAGTTGCAGCAATTGTTCTGCATTCAAGGGGAGCCATTCAAATTATCTTCTACAGAGATGCACATTTTTTTCTATTGCCTTATTATCTACTCTTGCACTCTTATGCTATTTCTTTCCTTTTAATCTTCAAATAGTATTCTTCATTGATTTCAAAACCTAAATCATGAAATATTCTTTTTGATAAATGTCATGATCACCAGGGACAGTTCTCTTCAGGACTATTGCCATTATACAGTCAAATGTGGTATAAAGCAAAAAGCTTTGACATAAGAACTGTATGTTCATAATTGTGGTTATTATCAATTAATTCATCCAGTGAACATATTTTGAGAACATTATGAGTGCTACCATTTTCCCTGGTACTGGAGATATGAAGGCACATGACCCAAGGTGCTGCTACCATAAGATGAGTCCTCCTATACTCAGTATTAATTGTGAAATCATGGAAGTCATTTTGTTTTCTGAATCTTTTTTTTTTTAAATAGAAAGGAGGAGAAGGGGAACTTTGCAGATTATCACTGTCCGAGATTGTGAAGTTAACTGTACATACTGACAGAGTTGAAGTGGGATATAGGGCTGATGGCAGTACCTCACTTCTACTTACATTTGTTGACCTACATTAGTATTGATATATTGCTTAAAGAACGTGAGCTGTGAAGTCTAGCTCTGTAGGTTTGAGTTCCAGCTCTTCCACTTACTGACTAGATGAACATGGGAAAGTTTCTTAATTTTCCAGTGTACTCTTAGTCATATAAACCACAGAGCTCCCAGGTCTATGACAAATATTTAGTGCATACTCAGTAATAAAGATGATAATGATATTAGATATTCTTCATCTTGAGGAAAAAGGGTGTTTTTCTGGGTCAAGGGAAAGGTAGGGGAAGTGGGTTAAGAAAAGAGGAGCATGATTAAGCACACTTTCCCTCAATGGTCCTATAAAATGCTTTTAGCTGTGGTATTCACAAGGGTAAATTTAGAAGAAGGAGATCATTTAAGGACCTCACCACAGGCTTTAAGTAAAAGAAGTGCTGGAATTTGTTATCCAGGTGAGAAAACATGGCCCAGTTTGGAGAATGACTCACTTTTAGTTTTTCTTCTTGAATTCAGAATAAATTTGATCATATAACAAAGAAGACTGGGAAGCCTGGAAGAAATTATCATTCATCCAGATAGCCCAAGTCTTACAAGAAACATTATCCTTGGGACAAGGGCTGTCATTGTTTTCGGAGCTTGTGTACACAGCAGGAGTTGAGGATAGGAACCATAAAAGAAGTAGAAGATAATAACAACACAAATCTCTTGGTGATTGTGGTTGACTTTCTGGGTTGAGCATGAGGCACTCTGAGGAACTCTGCAGTGCAACAGGAATGAACACTTTGAAGGAATGAAGGCACTACATGAACAAGTGATATATTTTATTTGTACTAGAGGTAAGGTCTTTGGTATTTGGTTGATGCAGTATATGGAGCATGTATACTGTGATGTATACTGCAGTATAATAATTCCTATATGTGCTAATTTCTATGGTGTCTTTAACACATTTCTAATTCTGCCTTATATTCATTCTCAATTGTTTTGTGGACCCATTAGTCTTTTTTTAAAAAGGTTTGTTTTAGGTTCTCCTTGCAGTGCTTAAAATTACTCAGTTTAATAATTGAATTATTTTAAAAAGTACTGGAGGTCATTTGTAAGATTACTCATGGAACCACAAGATTTAAAAATAAAGTAGAGAAATTCAAGGTAAAAGAAGATAACATATGGAAAAAAAACAAACTTAAATTAGGAAAAATGTTATATGTAAGATGACTTATTTGCAGAGGCCATGATATAAATGTAATTTTCTGATCCATGGCAGTTAAGAAATACCTAGAACCTTGATCAGTTATATGAGAATACACTCACAAAATAAAAATTAACTTCCCAGGAGACACATGATTTATGTATATCTCAACTCCCCACCATTCTTTTTTTTGTGTATGTGTGTGTGGTACCAGGGATTGAACTCACAATCTCATGCCTGCCAGGCAGGTGCTTAAGCCACTGGGTCAAACTCCCAGCCTTACTTTTTCGAGACAGGGTCACATTATGTAGTCCAGGTCGGCCTTGCTCACGTTGTAGCCCAAGCCGGCCTCAAACTCACAATGCTTCTCCTACCTCAGCCTCCCGAGTGCTGGGATTAAAGGCATGCACCACCATGCCCAGCCTCCCCACCATTCTTGCCTCATCCCAGAATAATAATTGGACTATGTAGAAAGACCAGGAAATCTTCAGAAATATGAGAGTTTACATTATGACAACTTGTGTTTTCAGCAACGATTTCAAGTTATATTCTTCTAAGATTTTCTGAAGGGTTGAGGTAGTTGTCAAGTAGATTTCAGTTAAAAAAAAAGACATTAAATTTAACAGCATAAGTATTATCTTAATTATTAAATTTTATTTTATTTTATTTTTTGGCCCTGTGATCAAACGCACAACCTTGCGCCTGCCGGACAGGTGCTTAAGCCACTGAACCAAACTCCCGGCCCTAGTTTTTTTTTTTTTTTTTTTGCCAGACAGGCACTTAAGCCACTGAGCCAAACTCCCAGCCCTGCTTTTTTGAGGCAGGGTCGCACTGTGTAGCTCAGGTTGGCCTTGTGCTTGCGTTGTAGCACAAGCTGGCCTGGAACTCATAATGCTCCTCCTACCTCAGCCTCCCGAGTGCTAGGATTAAAGGCATGCACCACCACGCCCGGCTTCGGCCCTAGTTTTTTGAGGCAGGGTTGTACTATGTAGCTCAGGCTGGCTTTGTGCTCTCATTGTAGCCCAAGCTGGCCTCGAACTCACAACGCTCCTTCTACCAGCTTCCCGAGTGCTGGGATTAAAGGAGTGCACCACCATGCCTGGCTTAATTATTAAATTTTAAAATCAGCATTGCATTAGATACAACTCTGAGATGGCCTTATATTCCTGACCCAAATCATTCCTTTTCTGTGTAATCTCCTCCACTTGAATATGTACATTGATACAGTGGCTATAATTTCTGTGATTAGGTTATGATAGGCAAAGGGAAAAGTTGTGATTATTTCTGGAAGAGAAATTATCTGGGGTGAGTCTCAGGCAAATTCTACCCGAAAGACCTGAAGTTGCAGTGCTGATACCTTTTTATCTTTAAAGAAAAGATTTTTTATGTTATGAAGACAACAGTGTTTCATGAACATGAAGGTGCCCTACGGGAGATGACAGAAACTTCTGGTGAGCATGGAAATTGGAACTTGAATTCACAAGGTACTAAATTCTGTTAATAACTTGAAAGAGATTGGCACTGGATTCTTTTCTAGTTAAGGCTCCTGGAGAAGACATAACGCATACTTTGATTTTAGTATTGTGAGACCTAGCAGACAGTCCATTTGAATTGTGGCCAGACTTTTAGCTTACAGAACTACTAGCTGAAAAATGGTTATTATTTTGTGATATTAGTTATACAGCAATAGGAAATTAATGTGAAGGTGTTTGAATCAGAATGAAAACTAACAGTAAGCCTGTACTCGAGTATACATATAGGCATACAAAATTTGCTTCCCAATTTATTTAATTAGGGTACAAGTCAAAATCTAATACAGCTTATGAATAGCAACCTGTTTAGATACTGCAGATTTTGTTTCTGTGGATTTTAGCATTGTCCTCACAAAAGCTTAGAAAGAGTGAAACACTAACAAAAACTAAAAAGTTAGTCAAGGTCATGCAAACATTAGAAGAAAATCTTAACCTGATTTACAGTAAAAAGAAAGTGTGACATGTTTTCCTCAAAAGATATGTATATGTGCAGTGTGTATATTTGATAACAGTATGAAGATTTTGAAGTGGAAGAGTAGCCAACAAAAATGAAAATTAAGAAGTAGTTTTCTAAAATACCCCAGGGTTATTTTTAAAAAGTAGTGGTGGCAGGCTGTAAAGAATAGTTGCTTAATGCCAAAACAAGACTGACAGCCAAATTGTTTAGTTCACGAGTATCAGAATGAGACTTTTATTTATAGTGGTTAACTAGTACCTAATCAAGCCATTTGGGAAGATCTATTGACCCTCGAACTCCGCACAGTCTTTATGTAACCTCTTGCCTTCTACAAGGGAGTACATAACTTAGCCCTATGGACAGCAGTCAAATGTTAATTGGCCATATACACTTATGAATAATGCTTCATATCATACAGAGGCTGCTAGGAGGGCAAGCACAAAACAAATACTTTGGTTTCAGGGAGTCTTACAGTGTCATCGTGGCCATATACTCTCACCAACAATAAAAGTCTTTTAATAGGAGTTCTGCCATAGCTCTCTCGAACTGATCAGGCTGCTTGTGATTTAGGGGTTTACTCCACTCTGACAGTCAGTATAAAGTTCTCATGCCCTTAGTGAAAGAAAGAGAATTGAGAAGCCAGCCTTGCAGAGGAAGCAATCAAGTCTAAAAGAAAGAAGGAGAGGAAAGTAAAGATGAAGGAAAAAGGCCTATTTGCTTTCAACCTTCTAGATGCAACCAGTCATCTGGCAATAGTGAGGCAGAATGTTCAGACCCTGTGTCTTTGCTAGAAAAAAAATCAGACTTATATTTTCCATTTAATACTGTAATTAATTGGTGTGAGGCCTATTTTTAAAAAAATGCTTTTAATTTATATGTTAATGTTTTTTATCAATAATTATTTTTAGCCTGGAAAAGACTGATTGAATTGCTAAAGGCTAATACCTTTTAACATGGTAAAGGTTTTTATATAAATTTACATTTCCCGCCATAAAAGCCCTTTGAGGTAAATGGGGCCAAACTCATTTTTATTCAAAGGGCAGAAAAATTAAAGAATGCTGTGATTAAGGGACCCTGTAAGAAAATGGTAGGAGAAAACAGGCTTGTTCCCAACATAATGCATTTTGTTACAGGGCTACATTTTCTGGCTTAAAAGACAATAGGATATTGTTTTTATGGATAAGAGAGTGCTATTTCCCAAGAATATAATTAATTTCATTTCTAACTTTAACGATGTTTTTGTGTCAGAGATAAAGCAATTAACTTTGTTAGGAAAAGTGGGAAAAAGAATTACAGGCCTGTTAAAGTCATCATCTAATTAAATTGACAGTCATAGATTTCTAACTCTGCACTTATTTCCAACCACAGTTAATGCTTTAAGACATCGTATTTTGGCAAATCAAATAGCCCCTTTCGCATGCAGTGTTTATTTGACAAAATGACATACTGTGGAATATGATAAAGCTAAAACATTGTGGTTGATTTGGACCATTGATGATTTTAGGTCTTACTTTTGACTATTTGTGAGTGAGCTTGAAGTGGATTTTGTAATTTTATTAGGTACTCCTTTGCATAATCTACATTGATAACTTTGTATAATATTATATTCCATTGACTTTTTTTGATGATGCAAAATCACTTTAAGTACTTAGGATTCTAATGCATTCACATAGTGCTGATGTGTTGAGGAATTCAGTGATAACACCAATGCCAGATAAACTAATGTTTTCTCTTTTAGTGAAAACCAAATGCATTTTAAATGTTAGTATGAATGAAATGTTACCCTTTCAAATATGTGCTGTAAAAAGTTCAGCATGTGTATGCTTTCTAGGTCATCAGTTACATGTGTGTATGTGTGCATTATAGTAAATCCCAGGGTTTTTTTCCCCCTTTATCCTCATTCCCTTTGATGATTTTGCAACATCTGAAAACCCTACTCTTCTTGAGTTGTCTTGCTCCACTTGTTCCTGTGAAACATTGTTTGGCTGGCTTCCTGTTTCACTGATTAATTCCCCTTTGTTTCCTTTGCTGGCTGCTCTTGAACTGTTGACACTTCCAAGTTTCAGTGTTTGGCTCTCAGTCCTGGATTCTGTGTACTCCTTTTTCAACTATGTTGATGACTTTCAAAATCTGCATTTTCAGAACTTTTTTCCATCTAAATTCTGGCGCTCTCTCTCTCTTCCTCTCTCTCTCTCTCTCTCTCTCTCTCTGTCTCTCTCTCTCTCTCTATATATATATATATATCTTCCGATATTTTATCATGAAATCTCTGCTATAACTGTTATAACTATCCTCAAAGGTGAACTCATGGTCTTCCCTACCTCGTATCTACCAGTTCTTCTGTTTACCTGGTCCTGAAGGTGAGAAGTTATGTTTAATACATATTTTTCTTTGATATGTATAATAATAAGCAGTCAAAACAAATCAACATTTGTCGGAACTTTTAACACACTGTTATTTCCACTTAGAGATATTGCCATTATAGAATTATTTAGAGTAATTCCTTCTTGCAAAATCAGTACCAAGCTAATCTTGGGTACCACTGTAAAAGGGTCTTTCTTCTGCACTGATATCTTCAATGTACCTATTTCCTATCAAAATATGTTTTAGTTCCTCAACTTGGATTTAAATGTTCCACTTCCTGAAGCTATCCAACCTTTCTCATTATTTCCATCTGTTATCCTATGTATACCCTTTTCTTCTAACAGGAATGTCCTCTTTAGTGTTATTTAAAATCATATGTACACGACACTTATTATGAACTGTTTTAGTCACTCTTTGCATCACTGAGATGCAGTATCCAACACCCCTAAACTTAAGAAAGAAGAGGTTTGTTTTGGCTCAGTCTGTAGAGAGTTCCATCTATAGTCCACTGAATACAAGGCAGTGTGGCATGGCACAAGATCATGGAGGAAGAAGAGCTGTTTGAGGCATGACATTCAGGAAGCAGAGACAGTATGAAGGAGGAGTGAGGAAGAGACAAACTCTTCCAGGCCAAGGTCCCAATGATTCATGTCTTCTGAACAGATCCCACCTCCTAACAGCAAGTCAGCTCATAGGTAGACACTGATGATAATCACAGCCCCATGATCCAGTCATGTCCCCAAAGCCCCAGTTATGAGCACATCAGATTTTGAGGAGACATCCAGATATAAACTGTCTTGGTTACTTTTTTCTCATTGCTCAGACAAAATACCTGTTGCCCAAAATTAGGGAAGGAAAGGTTTATTTCTTTCAGTTTTTGGAGGTTTCAGTCCATACTCAACTGGCTCCAAGGCAGCATGGCATGGTGGGAGAGTGGGTGGCGCAGGGTGGCAACTGTTTATGGTGGCTGCAAAACAGCAAGGTGTGAAACAGCAAGAGAGTTAAGACACACCTTCCTGCCCTTACACTGTATGTCAGTTCCACCCCTGGGTGGGTGCCACATTCACACCACCAATCCCAGAACCAGACAACAAACCAATCATGAATGCTAGACTCAGTTGCATCCATACCATGATTACATGACACTCGGGCGGGGGGAGCACAGGAACATAAACCATAACATAAGCCATTACAAACTCTTTGTCCTTGCTTAAACAATTGGCTTGCATGATATCCTCCATAGTACTCTTGTGTTAATCACCTTTCTGTTAATATGACAAAATACCTGAGAAAAACAATATAAAGGAAAAAAGTTTATTTGGCTAATGGATCTAGAGATTTCAGTCCATGATTGGCTTGCTACCTTGCTTTTATTTTTGTGGCAATGAAGAAGTAAATATCACAGCAAAATGATATGGCAGAAAAAACTGCTTATCTCATGGCAAGCAGGCGAAAGTGAGAGAGCCAGAGTGGTAGGGCTAGGAATTAGATACACATTCAAGCTATATCCACCCTGGCCTATTTACCCAACTGCATTTACCTCCTAAATTTCCATCACCGCCAATAACGTAATCAAGTTATTAATTCATCAATGCACAAAGTGAGTCTTTGTGATTCAACCTTTTCCAAAAGCCCTATCTCTGAACAGATGAGCTTTTTGTAGCACATTGAAGATCCAAACCACTCTGAATCTCTTACCCATCTTCCAGGTCTTACTTTCTGAGAACAGGGGCACACCATAAATATGACCTCTGAATATGTTCGCTATATAAAAAGATGTAAAGGTTTTACCCTACAACATACCTGAATCAGGCCACTTCATATATTTAGATTAGAAAGTTTCTTGAGGCAGGAGACATATTTAATAGCATGTTGGACCACGGTTCCTAGATGAAAATATGCAAAATAAATGGTTGATCATTAATAGTTGATTGAAAAGTCTGGTTTCTTAGTCTTCTAGTCATTCACATTATCTCAATATCCTATGTGGTCATTAGAAGAAATAAACTAGTGCTTCAAAGCTTTGAAGGTAAATGAAATTACATTTTCTTTCTTACTTATGAGTGTAACTTTCCAGTTCACTTTTTGGAAAAAAGAATGCAATTAGGCTCTTTTTTAATTAAGGAAAATAATTTCACAAGTCTGGCCCTAAGTTTATTCTAATTTATTAGCAGGAAACACCTGAAACTAATTGCTTTCTGGCATACAGAATTGTACTTATTTTTAGATTATTCCATTTAAATGTAGATATAACTTTGATAAATATTTTAATCACTTACATTTAGAAAACATAGAATTCTTTATTTCTATGGCTGGCTGAAATATTTTAATTAAAGGTGATTTCAGTTTGGAAATTCAAGATGTTATGAATTAAATTCTACAGTACTTAATTTAGAGTAGAAAAAATATTTGAAGTTCTGTTCTGGGTGTTCTATAAACCATGGAAAAACTCTTTATATAGTTATTGTATAGAAAATTTTACTGTGCAATTTTATTACAGGAGTAAATTTGTGCATTGTGGCAGTAGATATGTAGTTTATGTTCTTTTATGTTTTTCACTTTAGTACTCTACTCTTTAACCATCTAGATTTTTTTCAAGCATGTATTCTATTAAATGGTTTATCATATTCACATGAAAATGAGTTGAAATTGTTACATTTATCAATTTGACATGAGTACGTCTTCTAGTTGCCAGTTGTTTTATGGTTTTGGAGTGATGGTTGTAAGAGGAGGTAGGGTCTGTAAAAAGAAAAAGTAAAGGTTAAGGAATTAGCTCAGTGGCACTGTGCCTGGTTGGCAAGCATGAGGTCCTGAATTTGATTCCTGGTGCACCCCCCCACACCAAAAGAAAAAAGCAGAAAAAGTAAGCCAAGTATGAAAGCAACACTCTAGTTTTCTCACAAAATATTGCAGTATAGCACTCCAGATAGAATCTACAGCTTAATGGGACTACTAGTGACATATGATCTTTCTTCTGTCATCCTACATTATTGGAAAATCATGTTACTGCTCAATGGAAAGGCAACATTTAGAAAGCACTTTAAAGTACATCTCAGGATTTTCAGTTTACATTTGGCAAAAATGTATTCTAGACATACTCACCAGGTTTTTCTGAAATATTTTGAGTGACACATTTGAGTGAAAGAGAGATAGAGAAACCTGAATTTCATTGTTACAAGTCATTTGCTAGGTCTGATATAGAGGAACCCTCCATTAGGAAAATAATTTGAGAATTAAATAGTAATTACAAGAACAGTATGTAAGTACATGCTACTAAAAATTAAAATAAAAATAGTCTATTTTGAGAGCATTGCTTTTAATTGCAGTTTCTTCCCTTCTGTCTTAAAAATGTCATTATCGGTTCTGAACTTGCAGACAGACCCGGGCTCCGGACAGCGTCACTCTGGGTTACTCTGTCTAGCTCCCTGGGACCGGGAGGCCTTGGCCCCCCACCCAGTTAAGGCGGAGGCTTCACCCGCATGCCCCAGGAGACCGGCCTCCCTTGTTGCGTGCAGGATGCAGCTTGACCAGGTCCTGCGATTCAGCGTGATCCTAGAATCAGCGCAAAACTCAGGGGAATGCCCGGTCAGTCTCGCAGGACACAGGGCCACATAGGTTCTAGAAGAAAATGACAAAACGAAAGACCAAGAGGCAGTCTCAATCCACCAGCCCACTGAGAACAAACTGAAGAGACACTGAAATGGAAGACAGTGGGAGTCACACAAAGGGACGTTCTGAAATGATAGAAAATGCAATAAAGAAACAGCTTGATAAAACTATAGAGAAATTCAAATCAGAAATATTCTCTCAGCTAAAAAATGAAATGAGAATCATTATTAAAGAAATGTTGTGTGTATCTAAAGAAGAGCAAGATAAAAAATAGAAGAACTTAAGAAAATGATCGAAACTTTGAATAAACAATATAAGACACAAACAGAATGCATGAAACAGATGCAAAGGGAAGTGCAGGAAATGAAAAACTCCATGGAAAGTTTGAAAAACCACTTAAACAAAGCTGAAGATAGACTCTCAGATCTTGAAGACAGCATGGGAAATCATGGCCACAAAAGAAAAGATCTCCTAAAAATAGTAAGGAACCAAGAAACAACAATTCAACAGCTACAAGATGATGCCAAGAGAAATAATGTAAGATTGATAGGCATAAATGAAAAAACAGGGGTCAATACTAATGACATATGAAGACTATTCACAGAAATAATAGCAGAAAACTTTCCAAACATGGGAAGAGAATCTGAAATACCAGTAACTGAGGCATACAGAACCCCAATTAACCACAACCAAAATAAATCTCACCCAGACATATAATAACAAGGGTGTAAGAAATACAGCACAAGGACAAAATACTAAAAGCTGTCAGAGAAAAGAAACAGATCACCTATGAAGGAAAGCCTATCAGAATCATGGCAGACTTCTCAACACAAACCTTTAAGTTAAGAAGAGCTTGGAGTGAAGTATTTCAAACCCTGAAAGAAAACAACTTTCAGCCCAGATTGATGTACCCTGCAAAACTATCCTTAAAAATTGATGGAGAAATAAGATACTTTCCTGACAAAGAACAACTGAACAAATTTATGGCCACCAAACCAACACTACAAAGAGTACTGAAAGACACTCTAGAAAGAGACAAAGATAGCCACAATCTTAAGAACAACAACAAAAGGACACCACTAAGCAGCGCAAGTA
>RJWM01037070.1:0-17699 GCA_004363535.1 Dasyprocta punctata
TCTACACAGCATATTGTTGGGTTTTGTTTCTTAACCCACTCTGCTAGTCTGTTCCTTTTTATTGGTGAGTTGAGACCATTTACATTGATTGACATAACTAATATGTACTGGCTCATCCCTCTCTTGATATCTTTCTGTTGTTGGTTTTCTACATTTTCTGTTTAATTATTTGCCCTGCTTACTGGTTTCCTTTTGTTGTTATTCTTAAAATAGTGGCTATCTTTGTCTCTTTCTAGAGTGGCTTTCAGTACTCTTTGTAGTGTTGGTTTGGTGGCCATAAATTTGTTCAGTTGTTCTTTGTCATGAAAGTATCTTATTTCTCCATCAATTTTTAAGGCTAGTTTTGCAGGATACATCAATCTGGGTTGAAAGTTGTTTTCTTTCAGGATTTGAAATACTTCGCTCCAAGCACTTGTTAACTTAAAGGTTTGTGTTGAGAAGTCTGCTATGATTCGATAGGCTTCCCTTCACAGGTGATCTGTTTCTTTTCTCTGACAGCTTTTAATATTTTGTTCTTGTGCTGTGTTTCTGATACCCTTATTATTATATGTCTGGGTGGAGATTTATTATGCTTATGGTTAATTGGGATTCTGTATGCCTCAGTTACCTGTATTTCAGATTCTCTTCCCATGTTTGGAAAGTTTTCTGCTATTATTTCTGTGAATAGTCTTCGCAGGTCATTAGTATTGACCCCTGCTATTTGATTGATGCCTATTAATCTTATGTTATTTCTCTTGGCATCATCTTGCAGCTGTTGAATTGTCATTTCTTGGTTCCTTACTATTTTTAGGAGATCTTTTCTTTCATGGCCATGATCTCCCATGCTGTCTACAAGGTCTGAGATTCTATCTTCAGCTTCATTCAAGTGGTTTTTCAAACTTTCCATGGAGTTTTTCATTTCCTGCATTTCCCTTTCCTTCTGTTTCATGCATTGTGTTTGTGTCTTATATTTTTCATTCAAAGTTTCAATCATTTTCTTAAGTTCTATTTTTTTCTTGCTCTTCTTTAGATACACACAACATTTCTTTAATAATGATTCTCATTTCACTTTTTAGCTAACAGAATATTTCTGATATGAATTTCTCTATGGCTTCATCACACTGTTTCTTTACTGCATTTCCTATCATTTCAGAAATTCCAGTTGTGTGACTTCCACTGTCTTCCATTTCAGTGTCTTTTGGGTTTGTTCTTAGTGGGCTGGGGGACTGAGACTGCCTCTTGGTCTTTCGTTTTGTCATTTTCTTCTAGAACCTATGTGGGTCTGTGTCCTGCGAGGCTGACCAGGCATTCCCCTGTAGGTCGCACTGAGTCTTGGGTCACGCTGAGTTGTGGGACCTGGTAGAGGTGGATCCTGTGCACAGCAAGTGTGGCCTCCCGGGGCATGTGGGTGGAGCCTCCACCTTAAGCGGGTGGGGGCCGATGCCTCCCCGTCCCCGGGAACTAGGCAGAGTGTACCCCGGAGTGTGGTGCTGCCCTTACCCTAAGTCTGACTGCAAGGAGTTCTGGGGTTTCACAGCACCTGCAAGCCTGGGCATGTCCCAGAACCAATTCTTTGATTCATTGATTCTTTGTATTGTTTTTTTAGTCTCCAGTGTGTTAATTTCTACTCTGAAGTTAATAATTTCCTCCCCCCATGAGCTTTTGACTTAGCCTGCTCTTCTTTTTGAAGACATTTGTGGTTCACCATTAAATTTTTTATATGAGCTTGTTCCGTTTTTCCAATATTGGTTTTTACTGCTATAAATTTTCCTCTCGGGACTGCTTTCTTTGTGTCCCATTAATTTTGGTATGTTGTATTTTTATCATTCAACTGTAAAAACTATTTAATTTCTTCTTTAATGTCATCTGTTACCCATTGTTTGTTCAGTAGGGTGTTATTTAATTTCCATGTGTTTATGAAGTTCATTTTAAATCTGTTTCATGCATTCTATTTGTGTCTTATTTTGTTCATTCAAAGTTTCCATCATTTTCGTATGTTCTTCTATTTTTATCTTGATCTTCTTTAGATACACACAGTATTTCTTTCATAGTGTTTGTCATTTGATTTTTTACCTGAGAGATTATTTCTGATCTGATTTCCTCAATAACTTCATGGAATTGTTTCTTTACTTCAGTTGCTATCATTTTAGAATGTTCAGTTATGCAACTTCCAGTGTTTTCATTTCATTTTCTCTTGGGTTTGTTCTCAGGGCGCTTAAGGACTGAGACTGCATCTTGCTCTTTCATTTTGTCATTTTCCTCTGGGACCTATATGGCTGGACAGGCAGCCTCCTGATGGATTGCCCTGCAACACTGTGCTGAGTCGAGGTTCAATCCTCCAATATCCCCATTGCTAGCTAGCGTGCACTCCCAAACTATGGCTCCAGAGCCTAGTGTTCTGTGGCCTGTGAGGCTGGCCACATGTTCCCCTATGTGCTGTGCTGGGTTGCTCTGGGATGCCTGACAGGGCAGAGCTTGGATCCTCCCTGCTGCTAGCACAGGCACACCCCTGGAGTGTGTTGCTGGGGCCTAGAACTTGGCTGAGTGGAGTTCAGAACCTCTACAACCAAGGTGGCTAGCAGAGACACACCCCTGGGGTGTGGTGCTGGGGTCTTGTGCCTGGCTGGGTGGAGTTCAGAGCCTCTAGGACCCAGGTAGTTAGGAAGAGTGCACCCCCAGAATGTGGCACTACTGAGATCTTGCATCTGGCTGGGAGGAGTTTAGAGCCTTTGGAGCACAGGGTTTTCCAGAGTGCACCCCTGGCATATGGTGCTAGGGACTTGCTCCTGGCTGGGCAGTTTGGAACCTTTGGGACCTTGACTCCAATTAATCTTACTGATCCTTTTTTTTTTTTTTTGTCTCGTCTAGCAGCCACTGGGTTGATTTCTCATGGTCACTTGCTATTTTTGAGAAATCTTTGTTTTTCTTGTCGCTAACTGCAAGCCTGTCTTCAAATCTGAGATCCTGTCTTCATATTGGCCTAATCTGCTTTGAATACTTTCAATGGAGTTTTTATTCTCCTGTATATCTGCTTGAATCTGCTTTATGGATTCTTTTTCTTTCCTCTGCAGAGTGTCCATAATTTGCTTCAGCTCATCTACTTTTTTGTCTATGTCTGCTCTAATGTCGCTAAGCATAGTGTGTATTTTGGTAACCTCTGTAGGTATCTGAGAATTTTTTTCTGATTTCATTTTTTCCAGAGCCTCATTCAATTTTTTTGTTGTTTCCACTTCAGAGAGACCTAGTGGGGGCTTTCAAATTGTCCCATCTCATTACCCCTGGATTTGCCTTTGGTGAACTGAATATCTGGAGTTGCATTTTGCTTATGTGTCTTCTCATTTTATTTTCTCCCTTTGTTTTAGTTTCATTATTGGGGTGATGATTGTAAATTGTCTTTTTTGTGTTGGTTTATTGGTAGTATTTGGGTCCCTTAGGTGATGATTATTTCTTTGAGGTATTTTCCAGGTGTAGCTGGTTTATGAATTTTGAATCTGTTGGGAAGTCTCACCTCTTCAGTTTGTTGGTGATGAGGAGTTGTTGCTTGTTTGGCCCAGTCCCTGATTCTTTGGCATTTTCCCACTGTATTTTCTGTGACCCTTAGTTAATCTGTTATGAATTATTAGGACCAATAGGAACAATTATGTCAATTTTAGTTATAGTGATACCAAGAGCATCAAACACAGCCTAGAATACAATAAACTGAGCTATCCTTTAATCTGCGACTTTTAACTGTATGAACTAGATTTGTGATTATGTAACAAAATGTAAAACAAACCAGATTATTATGTGCACTATATAAGTCCTTACTGTGTCAATTTTGCCCTCTGGGTTAAAATTTAAATGGATTAAGGAGATAGTAGAGAAGTGGAAGAAGAAAAAGAGAGTAGAAGTAAGGTTGGAGGATGTTATGGTTGATACATTATGTCAATTTGAGAAGTTCAGAAGTTTAACTGAGAGATTTATCAGGGAGAGAGGACCCTTACTTTCTAAATATCCTCATCATGTGTAGGAGAAAGACACAGAAATTTTGTGAGTGTTATACCACCCTGGAGAGGGGCACCTGTGTGCAATATAAGGGAGGAATAGAGGCTTGTTTCCCTTTTTGCTCTGGCTGCTGCCTTGAAGTGTTGCCCTGGTGCTATGCCACCTTGCCTTGGAGCCAGCTGATTATGGACTGAGACCTCCACAAACAGTGAACTAAATAAATCTTTCCTTCCTTCATTTTGTGTGTCAGATTTTTTTCCCAGCAATGAGAGTAAAGTAACCAAGAGAGAGGACAAAGGGGGATCATGCCAACTTGGGGAAACTGGTGCATAAAACTGAAATAAAGATGAAAGACATAAAAGGCAGGCAGAACAAAACCACACCCACAAAGAGGTTAGGAACCACTTTCACACTCACATATAAACAATAAAGGAGAAAGAGAAATGAAAAAACAAAAAAAAAACAAAAATGCTAAAGAAAAAAAAAGGAAGAAAAAGAAAAACAAAAAGCACTTCCAGGATTCTCTCTGGTTTCACTGGTAGACAGCCTATAGAGACAGAGTCCCTAATCATGCCGCTGTATTCCAGCAAACCAGCAGTTGCTTAATGGCAGAGCAGTGGGTAATCTCAGCAGGCCTGACCTGAGACCAGACTCATTGGGCTCACCACAGTCCAAGCAATTTCCATGGGTCTGCACACAGCTAGGAGCTGCTACAGGAGGCTGGCAGCAGTTCTGGGTTTTGGGCTTATCTGGTCAGACTCCAAAATGGCTCTCTTTCCACTGAAGGACTAAGTCCTCTGCACTCACCACCAGCCAGTGCAGTCCTCCACGTGCACTGCTGCTCTCCACAGCTGAACCTCTCTGCAGAGCCCTCCAGAGTTGCCAGTGATCACTGTCACCATGACTATGTGTCCCCAGGTTCCAACAGCTCCGCTTGTGCAGTGAGTCCCATTTGAGGGCAAAGTCACCACAAGCTACCACCTTCTTCTTCGTTGAAGTTTTTCTTTTTACTCTCTGCGTGGGCTTCAGTTCACACTTCAGATTCTTCCTGGGTGCAGGGGACCCACTTCCCTCCTTCTTGTCTTCCTCACGATGCTGTATTCCAGCATCTGGACAAAGACACTCAGGCTGTTTTCCCTACTGCTTACCACTCCACTGTCTTCCTGGAAGTCCCCTAATTTGTACTTTTAAAAACTTGAAAACGATGTTTTAATGACAGAATATTACAGAACTGAAATATAAAAAGGCAAGGTGACATGGGTACCTTCAGTCTTGGGAAGGAAACTTAAGTGATAAATTCACAGGACATAGGAGAATCTGAAATTACTTCTTTCACTCAGACTCATGTTTTACAGTAATGTATATTGTAATTATCTGTGATATTCAGCATATAGAACTAATGCAATAAGATATAGGGAAAAAATTTTAGAAGTGGGAATTTAAATCTCATGAATTGCTGAAGACATTTTAAATCTTCCTTCCAGAAATTTGCTCTCTTAAAGCTGGATCAGATTTAGATTTCTCTCAAATGCAGCCTCCTTTGGGAGAAAATATTCAGGCCCTCTTCCTCCTCCTACATCTCTCCCCATGCCTGTCTTCTCCTCCTCCTCTTCCCCTCCTTTTTTTCTTCCTCCTCTTCTTTTTCCCTTTCTTATTCCTTCACTGCCCTCCTCTCCCTCCCTTCTTTCCCTTCTTATTCTTCTCTTTTCTCTCCTCATTCCCTTCTTTTCACTGTCTTTCCCCTCTTGTCCTCCACATCTTCTCCTCCTCCTCATTCTGTCTTCTTTCTTCCCATCCTCATTCCCTCCTCTCCTTTCTCTTTGTCTTCTCCTGCTCCTCCTCTTTCTCCCCCCATTTATCTCCTACTCCTTGCCTTCCTCTTTTTTCTTCCATCTCCTTCTTCTCCTCTTTTTCTTCCTCCTCCTTTCTTCTTCCTCCTCTTTCCTTCCTCTTCTTTCTTTCTTTCCTTTCTTTCTTTCTTTCTTTCTTTCTTTCTTTCTTTCTTTCTTTCTTTCTTTCTCATAATTTTGTTCTTCCTTCTTCCTCTTCCATCTCTTCCCCTTCTCTTCTTTCCCAGTTCCTTTTCTTCTTCTATTTCTTTTTGCCCTTCCTCTTCTCTTCTTCCTCCTCTCCCTTCCCATCCTTCCCCTTCTCACTCCTTTCCTCCTCCTCCTCTGCTTCTCATCCTCCTCCGTCGGTCTTCCTCCTTCTCTTCTTTGTTCTTCTTCCCTTCTCCTCTTCCTTTGCTTCTTCCCCTTTCCTTCTCCCCATCTCCCTCTTTCTTTCTGATCCTTTCCCTTCTTCTCTGTCTTCTTCCTGTCTTCTCTTCCTTCCCGCCTCTTCCCTTTCTTTCCCTTTCTCTTTTCCTGTCCTCCTCCTCTTCTTTTTTCTTCTTCCCTTTCATCTTTCTCCTCATTCCTTTGTCTTCCTCCCCTTCTTGTCTTCGTTCTTCTCCTCTACCTCTTCCTCCCTGCTTCTCTGCTCTTTCCTTTCTTTTCTTCTTTCTTCCTTCTCTCACTTGTGTACCTTCCCATCACTCATCCTCATTTCTTTCTCTCCATCTTCCTCCTCCTCGCCTCCTCCTCTCCTCTTCTCCCCTCCTTCCCCTCCTCCTCCTTCACCCTTTCTCCTCCTCCCCTTTTCACCTTCCCCATTTTCCATCTCCCCATCCTGTCCTCCTCTTCTTCCTTTTCTCTTACCTCTTCCTTTGCATCCTCTTCCTCCATTTTCCTCCTTTATCTTCTTATTTTTCTGTTCCTTCTTCCTCATCCCCCTCTTTGCTCTCTTGGCCTCTCCTCCTCCTGGTCCTCTTCTTTCATTTCACCTTCTCCCCTCCTTCTTCTATCTTTTATCTTTTCCCTTCTCCCTTTTCCTCTTCCTCATTCTTCTCACTTTCTTCGACTGCTCCTTCTCCCGCTCCCCATTGTCCTCCTCTCTTTCTCTCCTCCACCTTTTTCTTTCTTTTTCCCACTCCTTATTCTTCTTTCTTTTTTCTTCCCCAACCCTCTGCTCCTCCTCCTCCTCCTTCTTTTTCTTCTTTTCCTCTTCACTGACTTCCTTGCCTGTGTTTGGAGTTTATATCAACCAAATGCGGACTTCATGGAGTGAGCTTGGAAGTACTCCTACATCTTCAATTTTTCAAATAATCAAGAAAATTAGGTCTTCATTAAGTATTTGGTAATTTGGTAGAATTCAGCAGTGAAATCATCACATTTCATTTTATTTTATATTAATCTTGATGGGAGATTTTTTTATAACCAGTTTAATTTATTACATGTTACCAATCTGGTCAGATTCTAGCAATTTTTCTATTTCTTCTAGTTTATGCAATTTTTAAATTCATACTAGTCTCTTAAAATACTTTATATTTCTGGGATATTTCTTGTAGTGCAACCTCCTTTTCTGATTTTATTTGTTAAAATTTTCTCTTTTTATTGGTTAGTCTAGATAAACGTTTGTTAGTTGTGTTTATATTTTTAAAAACTATTTATTTATTATTTGTAATGATTTCCTATTCTACAGTTAATTATTTCTGCTCGGATATTTATCATTTCCTTCTACTTTTTTACTTTTTATTTATTTTTTATTTAAGAGAAAGAAAAAAGACACATATAAGAAAGACAAAAAGCAAAAGAGACAAACGACTAGAGTAAATGCACAACACAAATATTACAGGTTTACAAAACAGGATGATGGAAACTTGACAATGGTTGCAATATTGCGTATCGTTATCTTAAAAATGGTTGTTTACATTAACAGATATAGACATGTAAAATTGATCTAGCCATATGAGTATCAATTGTTCTCTCTAAATAACTAATACATTCAGCAGTATGTTTGCTTTAGTTATCTTACATATACATATATACAGATTTATATCTTCTCTTTTTCCCTGCCCTGTTTCCCCCTTTTCCCTTCCTAATTAATTTTGCTCTTCGAGCTGTTTGTTACCCTTACAGAATATTTTTTATAGATTTTGGATAATGTATACATTTTCAGTTTCTTACACTAGGGACACAAGACGGTATTTACTCATGTGGGTTTGATTTATCTCACTTATGAGTATGGTCTCAAGTCGTGACCAATTACTTATAAAAGTCTCAATGCAGTCTTTCTTAATACCTGAGTAGTACTCCATTGTATAAAAATACCACATTTTTTAAATCCATTCTTTGATTGATGGGCACTTGGGTTGTTTCCAAGATCTGGCTATTACAAATTGGGTTGCTATAAACATGGGTGCACAAATATCACTGTGGTGTGATGTTTTCAATTCTTCTGGGAAAATGCTCAGAAGTGGGATAGCGGGGCTGAATGAGATCTCTAATCCTAGCTTCTTGAGGAATCTCCACACTGACTTCCACAGTGGTTGCACCAGTCTACACTCCCACCAACAGTGCAGAAGAGTTCCTTTTTCCCCACAGCCCCTCCAGCATTAGTTGTTGGTTGATTTTTTAATCTTGGCCATTCTTTCTGGAGTGAGATGGAATCTCAGCATTGTTTAAATTTGCGTTTCCCAAATGACCATTGATGTTGAACATTTTTTCATATATTTATTTGCCATTTGTATTTCTTTCTCTGAAAAGTGTGTATTCATCTCAGATGCCCATTTTTGGATTGGGTCCTTGAATTTGAGGGGCCTGATTTCTTTTAACTCTTTGTATGTTTTAGATAGAAGTTCTTTGTCTGATGGACAATTGGCTAAGATATTTTCCCAGTTCGTGGGTTTTCTTTTCACTCTGTTGGAGATTTCCTTTGACATGCAAAAACTTTTTAGTAAGATGAGATCCCAGTTGTTGATTTTGGGAAGTGTTTCCCGTGCAATTTGATTTTTGTTAATGAACTCTCTGCTTTCTCCTATGTCATCACAATTTTTTACTACTCTGTCTTCTAGTAGGTTTAGTGTCTCTGTTTTTATATTCAGATCTTTGTTCCACTTTGAGTTTATTTTATTGCATGGTGATAGGCATGGATCCAGTTTTAGTTTACGGCATATTGAAAGAAAGTTTTTCCAGCACCATTTGTTAAAGAGTCTATCTCTCTTCCACTGTACACGTTTGGCCCCTTTGTCAAATATGAGGTGGCTAAGTGTGTTTGTAGTTGTGTCTGTATCTTCTAATCTATTCCATTGATCTTCAGGTCTGTTTTGATTCCAGTACCATGCTGATTTTATCACAGTAGCTTTGTAGTATAGTTTCAAGTCAAGGATTGTGATGCCTCCTGCCTTACCTTTGTTGCCCAGAATTGCCTTTGTTATTCTATGTCTTTTCTAGTTCCAGATGAATTTCAGGAATGCTTTCTCTATCTCTGTGAGGTAGGCAAGTGGTATTTTGATTGGGATTGCATTAAATCTATATAATAATTTTGGGAGAATGGCTATTTTCACGATGTTTGTTCTTCCTATCCATGCACAGGTAATATCTTTCCATTTTTTGAAATCTTCGATTTCCTCCTTTAGAGTAAGGTAATTTTCACTGTATAGATCTTTTACTTCATTTGGTTGATTCCGAAGTATTTCATTTTTTTAGATGTTATAGTGAAGGGTGTGATTTCCCTTATTTCTCTATCAGTGACTTAGTGATTTATGTACAGGAATGCTATTGATGTTTGAGTGTTCACCTGGTATCCAGCTACATTACTGAATTTGGTTATTACATCTAGAAGTCTTCTAATGGATTTTTGAGGGTCTTCAACATAAAGTATCATATCGTCTGCAAATAATGATAATTTTACTTCTTTCTTTCCTATCCTTATTCCCTTTATTTCTTTCTCTTGTGTAATTGCTCTGGCTAATATTTCCAGAACTATATTGAATAGTAGTGGTGATAATGGACATCCTTGTCTTGTTTCTGATTTTAGGTTGAAAGTTTTCAGTTTTTCTCCATTTAGTAAG
Organism: Dasyprocta punctata; assembly: GCA_004363535.1. Classification (NCBI taxonomy): domain Eukaryota; kingdom Metazoa; phylum Chordata; class Mammalia; order Rodentia; family Dasyproctidae; genus Dasyprocta; species Dasyprocta punctata. The sequence goes on from RJWM01037070.1 coordinate 9,857, forward strand.
ATGTTGGCTGTTGGTTTTTGATATATGGCTTTTATCAGGTTGAGGAAGAGACCATCTATTCTGATGTTTTGTAGGATTTTTATCATGAATGGGTGTTGGGTTTAGTCAAAAAGTTTTTTCTGCATCTATTGAGATGATCATGTGATTCTTGTCCTTGGCCCGGTTGATATGGTGTATTACATTTATTGATTTCCGTATGTTGAACCATCCCTGCATTCCTGGGATGAATCCCACTTGATCATGGTGTATAATCTTTCTAATAACTTTCTGTATTCTATTTGCCAGTATTTTATTGAGGATTTTTGCATCTATGTTCATGAGGGAGATTGGCCTGTAAGGTTTTTTTTTGGTTGGGGTTTTCTCTGGTTTTGGTATTAGAGTAATACTTGTTTCCAGAAATGAGTTAGGGAGACTTACTTCCCTTTCAATTTCATCGAAGAGTCTGAGGAGTGTTGACGTTGTCTTCCCTAAATTTCTGGTAGAATTTAGTGGTGAATCCATCAGGGCCTGGGCTTTGCTTTGTTGGTAAGGTTCTAATTACATTTTCAATTTCATTAGCTGAAATTGTGTTATTCATCAGCTTTACATCTTCTTGATTAAGCTTTGGTAATTCATAGATTTCTAGGAATCTGTTCATTTCTTCTGTGTTATCGAATCTATGTGAGTAGAGGTTTTCAAAGCTGGTGTTGATGATCTTTTGTATTTCCACAGAGTCTGTAGTGATTTTACCCTTTTCATTTCTTATTGCATGAATCAGAGCTTTTTCTTTCCTCTTTTTGATAAGGTTGACTAGGGGTTTATCAATTTTATTTACTGTTTCAAAGCACCAACTGTTTGATTCATTAATTCTTTGTATTGTTTTCATAGTTTCAATTGCATTAATTTCTGCTCTAATCTGAATAATTTCTTCCCTTCTTTGGGCTTTGGGCTTGACTTGCTCTTCTTTTTCCAGAAGTTTGATGTGCAGCATTAGGTTGTTTATGTGTGTTCTTTCCATTTTTCTGATGTGGGAGTTTAGTGCTATAAATTTCCCTCTGAGGACTGCTTTCACTCTGTCCCGCAGGTTCCTGTAATTTGTATTTGTATTTTCATTCAATTGTAGATATTGTTTAATTTCTTCTTTAACTTCTTCTGTAACCCATTGGTTATTTAGGAGAGTATTATTTAATTTCCATGTGTTTATGCGGTTCTTGTAGGTTTTTTTGTCATTCATTTCCAATTTTACTGCGCTATGGTCAGATAATATGCATGGTATTATTTCAGTCCTTTTCCATTTATTTAAGCATATTTTGTGGACCAGTATATGATGTATTTTAGAGAATGACCCATGTGCAGCTGAGTAGAATGTGTCTTCTGATGTTGATTTGTGGAATACTTGGTATACATCTACTAGGTCCATTTGTTCACAAGTTTGATTCAGTTCTATTTCTTTGCTGATTTTTTGTGGTTGATCTGTCTCACTGTGACAATGGGGTGTTAAGGTCCCCTGTTATAACTGTATTATTGTTTATTTGGTTTTTCATGTCTATTAAGAATTGTCTTACATAGTTGCATGCTCCCATATTCGGTGCATATATATTTATGATTGTAATGTCTTCCTCTTGAAGTTTTCCCCTAACAAGTATGTAGTGACCTTCTTAATCTCTTTTAATCATTTTCAGTTTGAAGTTCATGTTGTCTGCAAACATAATAGCTACCCCTGCTTTTTTCTGGGTTCCTGTTGCATGGAGTATTGTTTTCTAGCTTATGATTTTTATTCTGTGAATTTCCTTTTGAGTGAAATGTGTTTCTTATACACAGCATATTGTTGGGTTTTGCTTCTTAACCCACTCTGATAGTGCGTTTCTTTTTATTGCTGAGTTGAGACCATTTGCATTGATTGATATAAATGATATGTACTGGCTCATCCCTGTCATGATATCTTTCTGTTGTTGATTTTCTACATTTTCTGTTTAATTATTTGCCCTGCTTAGTAGTTTCCTTTTGTTGTTGTTGTTAAGATTGTAGCTATCTGTGTATCTTTCTAGAGTGTCTTCCAGTACTCTTTGTAGTGTTGGTTTGGTGGCCACAAATTTCTTCAGTTGTTCTGTGTCATGAAAGTATCATTTCTCCATCAATTTTTATGAGTAGTTTTGCAGGGTACATCAATCTGGGTTGAAAGTTGTTTTCTTTCAGGATTTGAAATACTACACTCCAAGTTCTTCTTATCTTAAAGGTTTGTGTTGAGAAATCTGCCGTGATTCTCATAGACTTCCCTTCAAAGGTGATCTGTTTCTTTTCTCTGACAGCTTTTAGTATTTTTTCTTGTGCTGTATTTCTGATACCCTTATCATTATATGTCTGGGTGAAGGTTTATTTTGGTTATGGTTAATTGGGGTTCTGTATGCCTCAGTTACCTGTATTTCAGATTCTCTTCCCATATTTGGAAAGTTTTCTGCTATTATTTCTGTGAATAGTCTTCACAGGTCATTACTATTTTCCCCTGCTTTTTCATTTATGCCTATTAATCTTATGTTATTTCTCTTGACATCATCTTGCAGCTGTTGAATCGTTGTTTCTTGATTCCTTACTGTTTTTAAGAAATCCTTGCTTTCATGGCCATGATCTCCCATGCCGTCTACAAGATCTGAGATTCTATCTTCAGTTTCATTCAAGTGGTTTTTCAAACTTTCCATGAAATTTTTCATTTCCTGAATTTCCCTTTGCTTCCATCACTTTCTTAAGTTCTTCTGTTTTTTATCTTGCTCTTCTTTAGATACACACAACCTTTCTTTAATAATGATTGTCATTTCATTATTTCATTCAGATATTATTTCTGATTTGCTTTTCTCTATAGCTTCATCAAGCTCTTTCCTTACTGCATTTGCTATCATTTCATAAAGTTCAGTTGTGTGATTCCCACGGTCTTCCATTTCATTGTCTCTTGGGTTTGTTCTCAGTGGGCTGGGGGATTGAGACTGCTTCTTGGCCTTTCATTTTGTCTTTTTTTTCTGGGACCTGTGTGGCTCTGTGTCCTGGCAGGCTGACTGGGTGTTTCACTTGTGGGTTGTGCTGATTCGTGGGACTGGGTAGAGCTGGATCCTGTGTGAAGCTAGTGAAGGTGCTCTCCTGGGGTATGGTGGTGGGGCTTCCTCCTTACTGGGTGGGGGCCAAGGCCTCCCAATCCCAGGCAGCTAGGTGGAGCATACCCTGGAGTGTGGTGCCACCCGGACCCTGAGTCTGGCTGCAAGGAGTTCAGTGCCTCTGGTGTGCTAGGCAAGGCTGGGCAAGTCCCAGGCCTACAGTGCCAGGGCCTTGCTCCTGGCTGGGTGTGACCATAGCCTGTAGTACCCACAGTGCTGGCTGCTTCACTGAACAAAGGAGTTTGTGCACTCCCTGGGCCCTGGCAGTCAGGGTCCAAGCTCTCCAAGGCCCTGCAACTATGCTGGCCAGTCCCTGGTGACCAGCTCTGGGGTCCTGGGCTGGGCTGGGCTGAGTACCTCTGTGTCCTGCGAGGCTGGCCAGGAGTTCCCCTGGTGGGTTGCACTGAGTCGCTGGACTGTATAGAGCTGGATCCTGTGCACAGCTAGTGAGGGCAGCCTCCCAGGGTATGTGGTGGAGCTTCTGCCTTACTGGATGGGGGCCAAGGCCTCCTGGTCCCAGGCAGCTAGGTGGAGCATACCCCGGAGTGTGGTGCCACCCGGACCCCGAGTCTGGCTGCAAGAAGTTCAGTGCCTCTGGTGTGCCAGGCAAGCCTGGTTGAGTCCCAGCCATTTCCTTCTATTAATTTAGGGGTTAGTCAATTTTTGTTTTTCTTGTTACTTTAGAGGCAATGTTAGACTTAACATTGGAAATGTTTCTTCTTTTCTTGATATTGGCATTTGTCAGTATAAATTCCTTTTTAGAATGGCTTTGGTGGATCAAGTTCGTTTTTATATGTTGTGTTTCTTTTCTTTCTTTTTATGCCTCAAGGAAATTTTTAAATTTCTATTTTAACTTCCTCATTGGCTCAGTAATTGTTCAGAAGCATGTTTTTAAATTTCCATGTATATATGAGGTCTCCAAAAATTCTTGTTATTGGTTTCTAGCTTTACACCATTGTGTTCTGAAAAGATACTTGATGTTATCTTTACTATCTTAAGTTTGTTAAACATGTTTTGTAGCCCAACATATGCTCCTTGGAGAATGATACATTAGCATTTGTGAAGAATGTGTGTTGTGAAGTTGTTGGATAAAATATTCTGCAAATGTCTCCTGGGTCCATTTGGTCTGAGGTACAGTTAAAATCTGTTGTTTCTTTGCTGATTTTCTGTTTGGATGATCTGGACAGTGCTAAAAGTGGAGTGTTAAAGTGTCCTACTAGTACTGCCTTGCAGTGCCTCTCCATTTGGGTGTAATAATATTTGCTTTACCTATTTATGTGCTCTGCTATTGGTTATGATTGTTAATCTTTCTGAATTTATCCTTTTATCATTGTATATGGTGTTTTCTCTTTTTAAAATTTTTTAAACATAAAGGTTATTTTCTCTGACATAGATTTTGCTTCTTTTGTTCACTTTTTTTTTCTATTTACATGTGATATATTTTTCCATTCTTTCTCCTTCAGTCTATGCATGTCCTTAATGGCACAATAGATGAACTTACTCTTACCATTTTAGAACTTGTCTTCGGGTTGTTTTTCAGATCTTTTGTGTAATTCATCCTCGCTTATTTATCTTTGTAGCTTGAGGCTTTTCTGAAGTATTGATATTTGTTTCCTGTTCCTTTCTCCTTTGTGTAACTGTTGTAATTTTTTTCCTGTGTAATTATCATCGTGTTAAAATAAAGAATCTTATAATGGATATTTTAACCTGATAACAGCATTGACAATGTAAAAATGCTCTAGACTTTAACCTCTTCCTCATGATTTATATTTTCCTTAATTTATCTCTTTTGCATTGCGTGTATTTGACAACTTAGTTATTTTTTGCCATTTTGACTTCAAATTTTATCCTGCAGATCTGAAAGATTAATGTATCATCATTGTTGTAATGGAATAATCTGGATTTGATTAGCAATGTTCTCTACTGGAGAGTTTTATGCTTCTATATATTTTCAGGATAGTAATTATTGTTCTTTCATTTCCATATGTAGTGCTCCCTTTAGCATTTTTTTCATAAGGCTAGTGTAGTTACAATGAATCTGCTCAGCACTACCTTTTGTGGAGACTTTATTTTTCCTCCTTTTCCAAAAGACAGTTTTGTGAGGCAGTGTAACATTGGTTGGCAGTTTTTTTTCCTTTCAGCTCTTTGAGTATATTACCCATCTCCTCCTGGCCTGGAGCTGTTTTTATAAACTTTAATTTTTATTAGTACATGTCTATAGTATTTAATGACTATTTTCATTGTGGGAAATTGATACATGGACACAACACATCTTAATTCTTTTTTCCCCTTCCATTCCACCTCCATGTTTAAAAATTTTGCCAGCATTAGATTAATTTATTTATTTGATATGTCCTTATCAAGTTAATTACTTTAAATACAGATTAACAGTGGTACTAACTGGCAATCATATTAAATCAATGTTTGCTTTTAAGTACATTGTGTATGCTGGATTACAATAACTATTTTTCTATTTTTTTGTTATTGTCTGTCTTTTATTTTGTATTTATATATAAGGTTTCTCATTTTAAAGAAATCATGCAACATTTAAGCTTATGTGTGTTATTTACTTCACTTATCATTATGGTCTCATTTTACATCCATTTTCTTACAATTGACTTACTATTTATGGCAGGGTAGTGTGTAAATGCCATGATGCATAAACACCACATTTTCTTTATCCATTCATCTATTGATGGACATATAGGCTGCATCCAATATTTAGCTATGAATTGTGCTGCTACAGACATGGGTGTACATACATCACTGTAGTATACTATCTTTAATTCCTTTGGGAAGATACCTAGAAAGTTCCCCTGGTTCAAATGGAACTTCTAGCTTTAGTTTTGTGAGGACTCTCCATGATGATTTCCATAGTAGTTGTACCAGTTTACACTTCCACTAAAATGAAGGTTTCTTTTTCCCCTACAATCTCTCCAGCACATGCTATTGGTTAATTTCTTGATGATAGTAATTTTTTCTGGTATGAGATGGAATCTCAGTGTCGTTATAATTTGCATGTCTCAGTTAGTGATGTTGAACATTTTTTCTTTTATTCATTGGCTACTCGTTCTTTTTCATCTGAGAAATGTGTGTGCATTTCATATGCCCATTTTTTCTTGGTTGCTAAATTTTGGAGAGTCTCAGTTTTTTACTTCTTTATATATTCTAGGTATTAGTATTTTGTTTGAGAAGTAAGTGGCAATTTTTTCCCTGTTCTATATCTTGTCTCTTTACTATGTTGGTTTCCTTTGCTGTGCAGAAGCCTTTGAATTTGATATGATTCCATTGGTTGATTCTTAGTATTATTTCTTATATGACTGGAGTTCTGTTCAGAATGTCTTTGACTATTCTTACACCTTCAAGAGTTTTACCTGCTTATTTTGTTTTCCAGCATATCAAGAGTTTCTGTTTTAATATTTAGATCATTTATCCAGGTTGATTTCAGTTTCATGCCTGATGATAGACATGGATTCAGCATGTAGATAGAGAGTTTTCCCAGCACCATTTGTTGAAGAGGCTAACTGTCCTCCAGTGAAAGTATTTGGCCCCTTTGTCAAAGATAAAGTGGCTGAGTGTGCATGAAATTCTTTGTACATCCTCTATTCCGTTCCAGTGATTCAAAATTTTGTTCTTTTACCAATGATATGCTGCTTTTTATCATTGTAGCTTTGTAGTATGACTTGAAGTCTGGGAATGTGATGCCCCCTGCCTTTCCCTTGTTGTTCAGAATTGCTTTTGCTATTCTAGTTCCTGAATTTTAGAATTTTTTTCTCTAGTTCTGTGGGGAATGTGGATGGTATTTTGATTGGGATTGTGTTGTCTATATAATGGTCTTGGATGTACGGCCATTTTGAAAGTATTGGTTTTGCCTATCCAAGAACAGGGGTTATCTTTCCAATTTCTGATGTCCTATCTGATCTCTTTTTTCAGAGTACTGTACTTTTCATTGTAGAGTTCTTTCACTTCCTTGATTAGGTTAATTCCTAAATATTTTATTTATCTTGTTGCTGTCATGAACAGTAGTTTCCCTAATTTCTCCCAATGAATTTATTATTCATATACACTAGAGCTACTGATTTTTGTATCCTGCTCAGCTATTTAATTTGGTTATCAATTTTAGGAGTCTTTTGGGGTCTTCTACTCAGAGGATCATGTTATATACAAATAATAATAATTAACTTTCTCTTTCCTATTCATATATCTTATTTCTCTCTCATGTCCAATTGTTCTGTCTAAAGTTTTGAGCCCTGTGTTGAACAAGAGTGGTGGTAACATAGATCCTTGTGCCTGATTTAGAGGGAAAGCTTTCAGCTTCTCTACGTTTATTATGATGTTGTCTGTTGACTAGTCATAGATACTTTTTAATCAGATTGATATGCCTATTTTGTTCAGGGCTCCTTTTTAAATTTTTTATTTTAAAGAGAACAGAACAAAACAAAACAGCAGATAAAAGCAGTTGAGAACAGAACAATGCAAGCAACACAGGACTCTTCACAACAAGGCAACAGGAAATCAACCGTGGCTACCTTAATGTCTCTTATTTTCTTTGAAATAGTTGTCCATACCTTCACACACAACAAATTCAAACAAAGCAGAATAGTATAAAACCAATAAAAACAAAAGAATGAAAGCATTGCAGACATTCGAAACCAGACAATAGAAAATCAACAATGGCTACCATAATGTCTCTTGTTCTCTTCAAAAGCTGTCCATACCCT
>RJWM01037071.1:0-17707 GCA_004363535.1 Dasyprocta punctata
GCCATCTTGGAGGAACTCCTGTATAGAGATTTTTTAATGCACTTTTTCTGTTTTCTGATTTTTCACTAATTCCAATTAATGTTAGATTAGTCTTCTTTGCATCATCTAGTAGGTGTTGGATGTTTTTTCTTCAACTCATTGTTTTTAAGGTATCTCTGGGTGTATAACCATTTCTATCAGCCCTATCTTCTAATTCTGACACTTGCTCTTCATACTGGTCACTTCTGCTGCCTATGCTTTCAACAGAATTTTTTATCTCCTGGATTTCTGTTTGGTATATTTTCATGGACTTTAATTTTTTGCTAAACTGGTCATTCATTTTTGTATTATTTTATTAAGCTCAGCTAGTTTTTCATTAGTGTCTCCTGTAAGCTCACTGATCATTTTATTTATTAAGCCCATTATTTGAGTTTGCTGAGCACCTTATTGATTTGTTTTTTCTCATCTTTTATCGTTTTGTATAATTCAGCCATTTGACTTGATTTCCTTCCTTTTGATGTCATATGGTTCAGTTTTGGAGAATTGGAGGTTTTGGAGGCATTTTATTGGCTTATTTGCTCATGTTTCTATAGTGTTTGTGTATCCTTAGGTGTACATACTGAGTGTTTATGAATTATGGTGAAAACACTTTGTTGTTTGTATGGAGAATTCATTAGCTGAGGTCTGCTTCTCAGTTATGTGCTCTGAGCATGGCTAACTCTGGACCTTTGACTTTGTCTAAAGAGCTGACCACGGCCGGGCGTGGTGGCGCATGCCTGTAATCCCAGCACTCGGGTGGCTGAGGTAGGAGAAGCGTTGTGAGTTCAAGGTCGGCTTGGGCTACAATGCTAGCGCAAGGCTGGCCTGAGCTACATAGTGCCACCCTGCCTCAAAAAACCAGGGCCAGGGAGTTTGGCTCAGTGACTTAAGCGCCTGTCTGGCAGGCGTGAGGTTGTGAGTTCAATCCCCGGTGCCGCAAAAAAAAAAAAAAAAAAAAAAAAAAAAAGAGCTGACCACTTCCATTAATTTGCAGTGTAATTTTCCCAGCACCTAGTTAACCAGAAATTAAATCCTGTATTGTCAATGACACTGAGATAAGCCAGACAGTGACCTAAAGACAAAACTAGTTAATAGCAACAACTACATCATTCTCACAATAGCAATAAAATCAGCATTGATAATAGAGTGAAAAGTAAACTGGTTATAAGAACCAATAAAAGCTACCACTGTGCCATATGTAACAATACAAAAGAGAGCTTCAGTAATGATATCACCATGAAGAAAAACCAAATATTGATCTACAGTAAATATCTACTAGCTACAACAACTGTATCATCATTAACAATAAAAAAAAAGAATTCAACAACAGTAGCAAAGCAGTCAAGTAAGTATCTCAACACTAATAAAGCTTGATAGTAATACTTGTAAAAATGGATGGTATGGGGAAGGGGAAAATGAAAGAAGTGAAATTAAAAAAATATTTTTTTCTTTTCTTTTCTTTTCGGTACCAGAGAGAAATTCAAAAAATGAAAAAAGGAAAGTGGGAAGGAGAGAAAAGTGAGACAAAGGATTCTGTAGAAGTAAACCAAAATTAACAACATTAGATAAAAGTAAAGGAAAAAAAAAAGAAAAAGAAAAAAGAAAAAGCAATCTAAGAAAGAAAAAAGAAGAAAGGAAAGGAAAAGAAAGACCTCAAAACTCAAAACAGAAAGGAAAGAAAGAGGAAAGGAAAGGAAAGGAAGAAAGGAAGAAAGAAAAAAGAAGAGAGGAAGAAAGAAAGAAACAAAGAAAGAAAAATGAAATGATCCCCCCAAATCCCTTTCCAGAGCCTACAGTATTTGGAATCCACTAGACATGGAGGAAGCTTAGTGACTCATTACTAAGTCCTATTTTATTTTCACACTCACATTTGTGTGTGTGAGTAGTCAGTTCTGACCGATGTTTCCTAGTGGGTATGATCATCAGAGGTGTGTGCCTCAGGGCTGTATTCATTCCAGCTGCTCCTGGTTTCCATATCCTTTCGTGTGTTGCTAGACATTGCTTTTTCCACTTAGCTTTACAGCCTGTGAGTTTGTGAGGTGCCCCTTGCTCCTGAAACCCCCCTGTTTGTACAGCCCAGGCTGTGTCCTAGCCTAGGTGTAACCCTGATAATGATGGCAAACTAGGAAAGCAAACAGGCCACTGAGTTCTGTGCTGGATGTAGGCCGTGGGATGAGAGAAGGTGATCAAGTAGTCCACTGACTAGGATTCAGCTCTCTCAGAAAACCCCATGCAACTGGCCTGTCTTCTCACTGTGGAGGGTAGGACACCTGTGTCCTTCCCATTCTGAGCTTAAATTTCTCAGGGAGTCTATGTCTAGCCTGCACCCTCTCCAGGACTGTCTCTTGTGGTCATTTCCAGCCCAGTCACCATGGCAAAAACCCTGAAGTGTAGATGAAGTGTAGACTGTTCAGTCTTAAACAATTAACCCCTTCCCCAAATGGCTCCTGATTAAATACTCTCAAGTATGGTGGGCACTGCACTGGATTTCTCCCAATTCTAGCCTACCATATAGAATAAATTATTTTCAGAGTAGAATCTCATGCTGTTTCTGCAGTTGGCAATAACTACAGGCTTTGCTGCCAGTCTGAGTCCATTGTTCCTTCCCACAGTTGCAGGATTACCTTATGTTTGCAGAGATAAGACCTCTTTTCTGGGAGCCAGGATTAGTATTCCAACCTGCTTCATTTTGTTTTTCTCTGCTTTGTGCTGTTTCTTCAGCTCTCTTTGGTTTCTAGTTCTTATCAGTTTTCTCCTGATTCCTGATGGAGATCTACTCCCCCCACAAGTCATTGTTTTCAAGTATCTCAATTCCAGGTCTCAGAGAGGTTGTATTTTGCTGATGGTCTTTACTCTGCTCTTTGAATTCTATTTATGTAGAAGTTTAGGAATTCAGTGTCTTTTCATCTTGTGGCTCTATTCCCTAAGGCAAAGGCTCCCAAACATCTTTGATTTATAAATACCCTTTGAATCTTTTTTTAAGTGCACTTTGAATCTTAATAACATATTTTCAAGACTGCAGAGCAAAAGAAATATCTAATAGTTCTTTTTATTTTGTTAAATATGAGGGCCAAATAATTTAATAGTAGTTATTTGCTCAGTGTCCAACAGACAGAATCGTTTTTCAAAGAAGTATAAAGCATCCCAAAGAGCCCATTGTAGTATTTCTACTATTACTACTTCCTATAAGTATTTAATAGATCCTTTGATACCCATTGTGAATTTACTGTGGTGGCCAAACTATATGTAGGAACCATCTCCCAATGGCTGTTAAGTCTTTTCTTTCACCCAAAGGGTATGAGGAAAGCACACCTGCTTCTTAATCACTTCTGCTGACCCTCCACTGGCGAGAACTAGGTGTAGTGCCATACTTGTATGCTAACAACACTGGGAAATACAGCTTCCAACTGTGATGTGATCTCTTAGGATGAAAACAAGAGCATGCATCTGGTAGACAGCCAGCTATTTCTGACACACTTGATAAACTCTTTAATTTTAATCTTAATGAGGTCTTGGCTCATCCATGGAACGCTCTGAACCCTAAGAAGTAGCAGTAGAATCTTAAAGATAGTCTGATCTAGTGCTTATTCATCTGTGAGCCTGTGCTGAAGTGCATCTCCCCTGAATGTCTCTTTTCAGTCATTGCTATTCTAAAACTCCAGGGTCATGGGCTCCCTTGTGGGAAGTTTAAACATTAGCTCTTTTGCTGTGGTAATTCTAGATCTGTCTTGTGTTTGTATTGTTAAGTATTTTTGCCCTCCACCCCAACCCTAGAGGCAAGATGGCACTGGGCCTTCACTTTCACCCTCTATGTAGTTTTTCTTTTATCAGCTCTTTGGACTTTTTATTTTTATGGAAAGGAATTAATTCAACCTTAGCCATATCTTTATTCCAGTTTGTTGTACTTCAGTATACTGTATGCCTTTTTATTTCACTGTCTTTTCATTTTCCAAGCCAGATTTTTTAATATTTCAAAACATTTTTCACTAAGATACATGGATCTTACATTTTAATAGTTTTTGAAGGCTATTGTCTTTCTATACATAAGACTTCAAAAAGCCTCAAATCTTGTACTTTGGTTTTCTAGCATTTTTGTTTTCTTCCCCCCTTGATCAATGAACCTTATCTTCTTGCAATGAATCTAGTGGTAGAAGATTTACTAGGTTAACCAAGAATTTTTCAGAAGAAAAGATGTGTAAGGTAATAGTTCAGATTACCATTTAACCATTCTTAAATAAATTTATTTCCATAATTGATTTTTCCCTTTCTTTCCCATTCTTTTCCTCCCTTATGCTGTGTTGGTTGTGTTGGTAATTAAACATACCATTTGGTCCGTAGGTGTCAGAATATTGAGTCGGACCTGCTGCAGAACCAAGGAAAGGATGAACATTCCTCGCAAATCTTGGGCTTGGTCTAATGGCAGTGGAGCTCGTCTTGATCACTTACAACAGAGTCTATGCTTTCTACCTTTCTCTCTCTTACCTGCTTACCCATCCTTTGCATGGCTGCCATGCACTGTCACTTCCAGTCTTTCAGTGTTTTGTAAAGTGAGTCCACAAAGTAGGAGCTGCCCTTGCTCAGCAGTTGTACGGCTGCAAGTGTGGCTTGGTCATAGCGCCATGGTATTAGAGGTGAGATGTGAGTCAGGAGTGGATTGACTACAGCAGAAGACCTGGAGGTTAAGGAGGAAGATTTCATACAAATAAAATACTGATTAGGTAGTTTTAACGTTTTTTTAATTTATATTTTTTGCATTAGACAAAGTCATAAACATTTTAACCTGATGCTAGGCACCCTCTTTCCCATCTTTACCTCCAAAGAGGATGAAAAAGTCATTCCTGAAGGCTTGACAGTCAAAAGTATTTTCTGCACTGCTTCAAGTATATAATTTTTTTTAACTTGACTCTTCTTTTTTCATAATTTCCCTAAACTTCTTCTTTCTGCTGTTTCCTAAGTTGCGTGGCTATATCCTTAGGTAGCTGCCACCAACTTCTTCTGCTCTCTTCTTTTCCTATTCTGTCTTGGTATCTTCTCTTCATTCTACAAAAAGAAATATAAATACCAAATAAAATCAATCAGTATGACACAGTCCTTTCTTCTGGTACTTAACCTTGACTGTAGATGCAAAATCTTCCTGAATTAAATGTTTATAGTGCTTCTTTTAGGTTATAAGAAAGACTGTAGGCCCTAATGGCCTTGGCATAATGATGAATAAATAAGAACTATGTAATATTTGAGAAATCTGAATGCTGATGATTAGATGAATGCAATAAGAAGAAAAATTTGGGGCAGTTAAATGTTGGGTAGTGGCCAAAAATTAGCATTTAAGCATAACCCAGGGCCAAATCTGAAGAATTTTTTCTAGGAAAATAAATGTCCCATTTCAATTTAGTTGTGTGAACTAGACAAACATCTCCTGGACGTGGGGAACTAAGTAACTGTGCGCAGTGAGCTTCAGTACAATCTTAGTCCAAGAAGGGAGTTTTGGAGCACTTCCAGGGAAATCTGAATGCCCTTTCTGTTGAGAAACACATGCTAGGTCTTTCCAGTTTAAGATAAGTGATAAGAAATAAGAACTAACATGACAGTAGTTTCTGAAGAATATTGCAAAATGAGGGTGAGGATGCATCATTCTGAAATTTTGGATTTATAAAGATCACTGATTTTGGTAACCAAGAGAAAAATTTAGAAAATATATTTGAGTCTCTCCATAGAGTGTGAGAATACATGGCCTCTCTTTACTAAGAGAGGAACATTTATAAAGAAAAAGAGATTGAAAAGAAAAATGTGTGAGATGAAAAAGGAGATAGATATAAGAAAAGATTTGGTAAGAAACTAAAAATTTGGTGGTAGAATTAACATTTCCGTTGGAGGCCAATAGTAAGAGGAGAAATAGACATTGTTAAAAATGGAATAAGAAGAAGAATAAGTTGAAGAAATCCTCCAAAGATGAGTGGCAAAGACATAAAAAATCAAAATGAAAAGGAAGGTAAATGTAAAAGAACAAAATATTTCAAAATTCAGTGCAAGAATAATGTGTCTTCTGGAAGATTAAATCAAACTAATTAGAAGAGAAGCACTGATCAAAATACTGCCAAGAAAAATTTCTGGAGCTGGAAAACAATTTAAGTTCTTCTTGCTGTGCTTGAGGAGAGGTGCACACGTCACCTCTGTGGTAGTCTTGGCGAAAATACTTCATCTAACTGAAGTTTTAAGGACAAAACCTGACTGGGTATGTGACATGCCCAGCTGAAAAGGGCCGCATGCTTTGAAGGGATATAGCTTGGTTTAATCCTTTATAGGCACTGTCCTGAAGTTCTTAACTTTGAACAAAGTTTCTTGCCTTTTCATTTTGTAGTAGGCCTCACAAATTATGTAGATGTTTCTGATTTTTACAAATTGAGATTGTGGAATCATTTATAGAATAGTTAGTATATATTCTGTTAAAAAAAAGTCACTACTTAATGGCCAGTGAGTACATGAAAAAATGTTCAACATCTCTGGCCATTAGCGAACGCAAATCAAAACAAGATTCAATCTTACTCCAGAAAGAATGTTAATCAGGAAGAACTCAAAAAACAACAAATGCTGGTGGGATTGAGAGCAGAAGGAACCTTTATGCATTGTTTGTGAGAATGTAAACTAATACAATCACTATGGAAATCAGTATGGAGATTCCTCAAAAAACTAGAACTAGATATTCCACTTAACCCAGTTACTGCTTTTCTGGATAACTTCCTGAAAGAGCTAAAGGCATATATTACAGTGATACATACATATCCACATTTGTAGTACTACCATACGTAATAGCTAAATTATGGAAGCAGCCTATAGACCCACCAACAGATGATGGAAAAAGAAAATGTGATACATGTATACAATGGAATATGACTCAGCCGTAAAGAAGAATAAATTTGAGTTATTTGTAGGAAAAGGGATGCAGCCCAAGACCATAATGCTAGGTGAAAGAAGTCAGACTCATAAGGTTAAACATCATATGGTTTCTCCTATATGAAAATCCCAAAATGTAAGTAATACAAAGAACAAAATAAGAGATAATAAGAAACTGAGAGGTAGACTTTGTGGAGATGGGAAGAGGATCTGAGGGAAGAGAGGGGAAGGAGAAATAAAAATGATTCAGATGCAATATGTATATGTACCAATTACCCTAAGATGGGTGTAATTGTTATGTATCACAAATAACTGTATATACAAGTAAAAAATAAAATTTAAAATGTCACTACTTAATAGATAGTCTCCCTCTCTGCCAATCCTCCTCTGAAATCATGTCAAATGTGCTCTTCTAAGGTAAAGACAACCAAAAACAGAGCAATAAATCTGAAGACATTTAGGCAAATAAGGACTGTATACACAGTGGCATATATTTTTTAAATTTATAGTGTGGGAAAATCATTTTGTGAATGCACAGAAGGACATCCTAGCTTTTATGAACTGTACCAGTGGAATATCAATAATATCCACAACTTTTGAATGGTTTTGTAAAAACAAATGTACACACTGCTAGACAAAAGGTAAATAAATATGGCAAAATCTAATCCTTTCAGTGGAATCTTTCCTTTGAATTTAAGAGAGTGGTTTTTATATTTTATCAAGAGATTTTTTGTTTAAAAGGTAGAAATACAGTAGTTCCATTTTTTGACTATTGGGGGTAGATTGTGATAAACATGGGTGTGCGGGTTTCTCTCTGACACACTGATTTCATTCATTGCCTTTGAGTATGTACCCAAACGTGGAATTGCTGGGTCAAATGGTATTTCTATTTTTAGATCTTGAAAAATCCTCATACTGTTTTTTTTTTGTTTTTTGTTTTCTATGGAGGCTTAGCACATGCTAGGCAAAGCATTCTACCACTCAGCCGTAGCGTTGGCTCTCCACACTGTATTTTAAGGAACTACTTTTAATGACTGTTTATTCCCTGGCCTTCTACTTAGCTTTTCTCATGTTCAGAATTTCCCTTTCCATATAACCTCATGTGTCTAATGTTGAGGTATCTCTTCTCTGTTCCTCTGAGGAGCCAGCAAATTCTTCTCTTGTTGCAGCTTCCTTTCTAGCCGAAATTCATCAGCTTCCCTGACAGCTGGGCTTTCAAGAGCCATCGCTCAACAAAATGGGTCTCTCCCAGGGAAAATTAATTATCAGTAGTAAGGAAAATAGGTTTAAAATTAGCATATATATGAAGGAGAAAAGCACAAATGGAAATGGGGAATGTTACTGTACACAGGACTAAAATTCAGATCATCTTGGCCCTTCCTGCACTTTCAGGGCCAGAAGCCATTAGAGACACTCCTGTAGATGTTTTGAGGGAAGAGATTGTGACCATGAAATTTTATACTCAGCTAATTTTAGTTTGCATGTGAAGGTAAAATGTCAGACTTTAGCTTCGAGGAATCATTTTTGTAAAAATTGCCTTAAGGTACTTCAATTGACAAATCCACATTAAAACGTGAAGAGTAGGGAAGTCATCAAGGAAAAAAAAATTTTTTTTTGAGACTCACTATGTAGTCCAGGCTGACCTTGAACTTACTTCGTAGCCCAGACTGGCCTTGATCTCATGGTGATCCTCCTGCTTCAGCCTCCTGAGTGCTGGGATTATAGGCATGAACTACCATGCACAGTCCATCAAGGAAAAATTTAAAGAAGACACTTTCACTCAGTTTTGTAAATTCTGGGCCACAAATTCAGGGCTGAAGTTGGTCAATATCCTCCACTGGTTTCTGCAGCCTGGGGAAAGCTTGCCTCTTAGTACTTCCACTAGCAGGGCTTCATTTTCTTCTGTTTTTTCTCCTTTTTGCCTCATGGTGCAAAGTGCATTTCTCAGCTTTCATTCTTCACAGCATGGGACACATCATGGTTGGTGGCCACAGCTATGGTTAATGACCATACAAAGCACCAGCAGGGACTTTTCTGTGTATTACTCACTGCCAAGTAACTTGGTTGGCACACTGTATCAACAAGAATTACAAAACAAGCAAAGTTGCATAAAAACCATAAAGGCCATTTTCATTGCCAAATAAATTGAGCAATTATTTTGTACATCTGACAATTCCTGTTGAATATTCAGTCAGGTTTTGAAAGATTGGCTATGAAACACAATGGCTAAGGGGCATAATATAGTTGGTCGTCTATATCTGTGGTCTGCATATCTGGGGATTCAACCAATAGCAGATCAAAAATATTAGAAAAACAGTTTTGTATCTGAATCTAACTTTTTTCTTATCTTTATTCCTAAAGCAATACAGTATAATAATTATTTACATAACATTTACTTTGAGCTGGATATTATAAGTAATCTATGGATGTTTTAAAGCATGCAGGAGACTATGCATAGGTTACATACAAATTCTTTGTCTTTTTACATAAGGGACTTGAGTATGTGCTGACTGTGTTATGGAAGAGAACAGTTAGGAATCAATCCCTATGAATACCAAAGGATGATCTTGTTAATAGTCATGAAACACATCTTCTTAGTGTCCATCTTCAATGGAATGAAACCAGATACTTAGGTAATATGAGATCTCTGGCTGAGTTAACGAGGAGTCATGTTTGGGCATGTCTTATAAATACATGCGTCCACATGTATCCATCTGCCTGTGTTGGTTTATACTGCGGAAGGAAGTGAGAAGAAAGTTTGTGTGTGGGCACCTGGGGCAAAGTAGAATGGGTGGGGAGATGGAGGGAGGGATGGGACGGAAAGCCTTGTGTCTTTCCCATGCTTTGCCTGCCTTGTTAACTTGATTTGAGCTCTTGAAAGGGAAAGGGGCTTCAGATAAAGGAAGAGGCAGATTTCAAGGAGTCAGTGAGACATGGGACCATTAGAGGATAGCTCTGATGCACGATCATGGGCCCTGTGTCCAGGAAGAGAAGCATGCTTCCCCTCTCAGGGAGATGCTTCCCCTCTCAGGGAGGGCCACACTGTACTGACACCATGAAGACAAAATGTGCACCTGCCATGAAACCTCATCATAATGGTATGAGACGTGTCAACATAATAAACCGTTTAATGGGATGGAAACATTTTTGCAAGGTTAATGAAGTGAAAATAGTGGCCAGAGGGAGGATGGGAGTCAACTGCCAATTCTGTCATAACTATATTTGTCTACTGGGGTGAGTGTATACTATAAGGAATGACTCTGTATTGTACGATTAGGGGTGATTCCTTCCATGCACATATCAATACTTCCTAAAAATATTCTGACAAGAATGTGGTAGTCTTCTCATCTAAAATTGTTAACTTTAATTCTAAAATATCCATAAGAAATTTCATGTTTTCATAAACAAAACCAAAATATTTGAGCGTCCTGATTGATTAAATCCTGTTAATACAGCTAATGAAGCTGTAAGTAGGATAAGGAGTATTACATTGGTAATGTGCCATTTGAAAGAAAATTTATTTCAGATCAGTTTTTTTCATTTTAAGTGAACTTTTCTTTTTTTCTCTTTTATGTGCTGGAGAATCAAACCCAGGGCCTCATACATGCTAGACAAGCCCTCTACCACCAAGCTATACCTCAACCCTTGAATGAACATTTTGATTAACAGTGGGATACATAACCTGTTTGTATTTATAGTTGTTTCGTTTTTCCCCAAAGCCTCTCCATGGCCAAAAGGAACAGCTGGACATTTGAGTCATCTAGGAAGCATTTTCTCAAAATAGTCAGGGTTGCTTAATATCCCATTATCACATTTTTCGATCTGATTTTACCTGGATTGGCATTTTAAAACCTTTCCCAGAAAATGTGTGCTACCAGACAATGCATTGTTGAAAGCAACTATCATTTTGGAGAAATCTTCAATTGCACAGTTTTGCCTTCACAGTAATACTCTATGCCTTTTTGTCTAATTTTCTTTCTGGGATAAACCCTCTGCTGCTCTAACACAGATCTGTTTTCCGACTCTTTGCTTTTAAAGAGAATTTCTGCAGTTTATCCCCTTCCTCTCCCTAGTCCAACCAACCTATCATTGATAGATCAACTCTAGCCCAAGTCAGATATATTAGGACTTTGGGGGACCTAGTTAAAAAAAAAAGTAATTATGCTAGACTCTGTAATGATGCCAGTTCAAAAGCTCATAGCCCATGATCTGGTAGTGAAATTTAGGTAAATACATTAATTATTATCATAATATGCAGAGTAGTGCTAAGTACCAGACAGCATACACTGATCCTGTGAGACTCAAGAAGGGAGTAATTCAGACTAAGGTGCAGCTCAGTGGTAAAGCGCTTGGCTACCATGCATGAAAAACCCTGGGTTTCATTGCCAAAATTACAAACACAACAAAGAGGGAGGAATGGGTTCCACCCCAAAACTTCTCAACTGCTTTAATCCAAGCTGACCTTTCTCCTCCCTGGATTACTGCTGCGTTTGTCATTCATACCCCTCATCTTGGTCCTTAGTTAACTATTTCTTGTGTGTTGCAGATATATCTACTCCTTACAATCATTGAAATCAGGATATGTCTTAAATGAATTTTATTTTCCCCCAGAGTAGCCCAGGACTGTGGAGCACCTGGGTAATATGTAATCGAATTTCAGCATAGGTGGATTGAAATGTCGCCAGACAGGGTCCTAGGAGGGTCCCAAAAGGGTGATGAAAAACCTAAACCCATACTGCCCATAGAATAGGTGGTAGATTCACTGATCGTCATCACAGAAAATTGATTTTTAGGTGCCTCAGTCAGAGGCATGAAGGAAGGAGGCAGAACTTTAAGTCCACACTCAGAGAAACAGAGTAGGGGCCCTCGAGAGAGAGATGCCTCAGTGTGTGGGGCTGGATATATTTATGGGAGATTTGGGAGTTGAAATCAGCGTAACATGTGAATCTGTGGGAAAAGTATTAAATTTACAGATGACAGGGACAGCTATTTCTCTGGGGAAAGGGTGGTGACCCATTTGTAGGTGACAGTCATCATAGAAGATAGAGCTGTAGCCCTAACCCAGGGAAAGGCATATTTACAGGTGAAAAGAGGTGGTCTATTCACAGTTGAAAGTACAAAAAGAGAATGGCCAAAACCATTTGCAGGTAAAAGGGAATTGTTTAATTGTTCAGGCTTATTGTGTCTTAGGAGGAAATAAAAGAAAAAAAAAACAGAAAGAAAGAAAAAGAAGTAAGAAAAAATTGAGCTAATGTCTTGAAGCTGTAGTTTCTATTTTTAAAATTATGAATTTTCTTGTCTCCTTTGAGCTATTATTTTTTCTATGCTACTTCACCCCACACACTTTATTCTTTATTCTCCTCCCTCACCTTATTCTTAAGGGATGTAGAAGGCTTAAATTCTGCCTTCTTTTAACTGCTTCAGACAGATGAGGAGCATTGCCCCTACCTAAGCAGAGATCAAAAGTCTTACCTTGACTGCTTTAAAGGAAAAATGAAGGAAGATGGGTTTGCTGTATGGTGAACCATTATCTTGTCATAGTCTTGGAAAGAGGACTATAACATGAGCAAATTATTGGCACTTAAGCTGTATTTTGCAACTATGTTTTATGGTCAGGGTACCCAAGACAGCTCCTCTCAGACTTTTCGCCTAGGTTGTTAGTGAGTCACGTATGTTATGTAGCCTGCACATGCATAGTGAACTTGTAAACAGATAGTCTATGTGATAAAACTTTCTGGTAATTTAACAACCTTGTGTAAAATTGTGTATAAAAGAGTGGGATTTTTCAGCATTGCTCCCCATGCTTTTAAGATAGTAAAATCATGTCTGACCATTCCCACGGCTCCTCATCTGCAATTGGGCTACCCAAATCTCAAGTGAGTCTTCCCAGGCTGGACCAGTAGCAGAACACAAGTTAAATATGCAGGGGCCAAAAATTAAAAGTAGAATCTTGGTGAATACTGGCTCTAAAGGTGTTGAAAGACGTGAAACAAAATTAGGCAGCTTTTGGCATAAACCTTTTGTGGGAGACAACTTGAGCGGGTCCCCTTGAAAGCAGAACAATTGCCGCAACTTTGATTATATAGAGACTTATTTCCTTATGTCGATATATACAGAGCGACTATGGCATTTCCTTCTGTCTTCAATTGGCTCTAAGCATTGCAAATAAGGCCAGTCAAGGTACTGGTATGTAATCTCTAAAGCCATCCGACAGTGTCCTGTTTCCTCCCATAGTGATCTCTGTAAAATATATAGGCACAGCGGGATGGCAGAGCCAGTGAGCTCTAGGAATGTCGACTGGGTATGAGCCTCCAGAAAGAGGCTATGAGTCCCCAGGGCATAAAAGTTTACATATCAGAAGCAGGTACTGGTATTTAGTCTTTAAAGCCATCAGACAGTGTCCTGTTTCCTCCCATAGTGACCTTTGTGAAATATATATAAAGCACAAGCAGAGTCATTGAGCTCCAGGAATGTTGACTGGGAATGAGCCTCGAGAAAGAGGCTGTGAGTTCCCAGGGCATAAAGTTTGCATATCAGAAACTGAAGCAGCAGCCTCCTAAAACAATTCAGTTGCTATCTTGATTGGGTTAGGCAAATTGATCCCTCTGCATAACCTTATCTCTGCATTTTGCAGAGATACCTTTCTCACTACCTTGTTAGCCAGCTCAAGTTATTCATGTAGTTCCCCCCATCCTCACTGTCACTCATCCTCAAGCCACCTCCTTGCTTCACCAGTTAATAAATTCTGGGAGAGGCCTAGGATCAAGGCCTTTGTCCGCATGTCCTCACAAGGATTGGACTTAGGATCCCTTGGCTGCCCTTAATTTTGAATATGTCTCGGTGTCTTTACTCTCGCTGTGGGTTGCACTGGGGATGCTAGATTGGAATTAACTTGCCAAGATTCCAATAACGTCTCAGTAGAATGATAAATATAACTTCTTGGATTGTGAGGAAGACTAGAGAAAGGATTACAGTACTTGAATTACCATACTCAATATTTGGGATTACAATAATCTTTTATCTTCAATATTAACATTCTTTTATTTTGAGGTGTTTGCCCAAATATAATAGGCAGAGTTTAAGAACATACAGACTTTTTCTCTGTTTTGTTAATAAGAAATCTGTTTCTTTATTTTAACTAAACAAGGATGGTGGAATATACTGAATAAAGACATTTATGTTTTTGTGACCCTTGAGCCATAAAAATGTTTACTATAGGATTTAGAACCTGTATCTGGCCTCTGTATCTGAAGACTTTTTGTAGTGACTGCCTCTAGCTAATATAAACATATAAAATCTGAACTAGATAACAGAAAATTAGTTCATACCATAAAGGTAACAAAGATTAGTAGCTGGAATATTTATACTGCTATTTTTATTTTATAGGCATTTATATGAGAAATTAACTCCCTAAGTGATATTTGAAAATACAATAAATAAATAACATATCAAGATTGCACTAGGAGAGGCCGACAAACATGTTTTTGAAAGGGCTAGTGGGACTGAGAATCATGACTTCCTAGGGCTGTAGGCTAGAATGTTTTAAGACTACCAGTAGGGGCTGGTGCAGTGCCTGAAGCCTCTTTTTACATTTAGTCTAGTTCTGTATTTAATATCTATCTATCTATCTATCTATCTATCTATCTATCTATCTATCTTTCATCTACCTGTATAATACTTTCCTGGTGGATGTTTAAAACCAAATTGAAGTGTGATTTGTAATACTCAAAATTTATCTATTTGTATATGCCAAGGTCAGTTAAGTCTCCCCTGGGATTACTTTTGGGGCCTCTTAGCTTCACTAATTTTTCCCTGCACCAGTTGGGTCATTTGCTAGAATGGGTCACAGTCTTGCTTGACCATATGGCTTCTCTCGGAAGCATGGGGAATCTCCCTCTTTAGTGATAATGTTTTACCAGGTCTTGGAGTGTTAGAATATCGTTCTAGAGTTGGTCTCTAGATTCTTTTTGTCCTGAGTAAAGAATTGGTCAAGACAGCACAAATGATAGCAAGTTTACATTTATTAAAGGTAGGAAAAGAAACAGGCTCTGTAGAGTAAGTTTGAGACAAGTAAATGTAAGAAAATAAGTGCATTCTAAAGCGTGACAGTAAATTACTGTGAAAGAACACAATAGTGGAGAACTCAATGACAGCTGTCCTTTTTGTATCACCCACTCCTCAGGTTGATGTCAGGTCTAGCCCACCCTATTGAAAACCTGCTTCAATTCTTGTGAGAAATCCGCATGTAGGGTTCTGGAAACCATTCTGTGCATGTGTCCTGGAATGTCATAATGAACAAGTCATGCCTACTTCCCCAGCCAGCTTTGCCATGCCCTGGTCTCCTGCATTACTTCCTTTTAGCATAATGAATACTGGTTAACTCCTGTCCTCTGCAATTCAACAATCCCCCTGCTTCGGAGGTTGGATGACTCACAAGAGTTGTAGGATCATTTTAGAGGAGTCCAATTTTGCTCTGGGTCTTGGCTACCTTGAAAGGCAAGGACCAAAGTATTAGCAGTCTTCTTTGCCCAGTTATTCTATTTTAGCTTCTGGTCTCCAAGCCTCTGTTGTTGAACATACAAGGGGTTAGTTTTAACAGTCTTTAAGTGGAGGCTAGAGATCTCAGCCCTTCAATGTCTAGTATTCCATTTGTGGAATGCCCATAACAATGGAGCACAAAAAGTTTTTTTATCTTCAAATTCTTGTACCAAAAATTGTTCTAGGTAACATGTATGATTTCAATGCAAAAATTGAAAAAATTGCAATCGTTGGTATAAATGAGTTAATCTTAACTGTTATATATAATCTTATCTGGGTATCAGGCACTTTGCAGTGTAAAGCATGCCTAGAGAAAGCTACTTCCTCTATTTTTTCTTTTTTTCTTTTATTTATTTAAGTGAAAAAAAAGACACATACAACAAAGACAAAAAGCAAAAGAGGCCAACAAATGAGTAGAGTAAATGCACAACAGTAACATTGCAGGTTTACAAAACCCACCCGGATGATAGAAACTTGACAATGGTTGCAATATTGCGTATCATTATCTTTAAAATGGTTGTTTACATTAACAGATATAGACATGTAAAATTGACCTAATCATATGAGTATTAATTATTCTTTCTCAATAACGAATACATTCAGCAATGTGTTCATTTTAGTTATCTTACATATACATGTCTACAGATTTATATCTTTTCCTTTTCCCTTCCCTCTTTCCCCCTTTTCCCTTCCCAATTACTTTTGCTCTTTGAGCTGTTTGTTACCCTTACATAGTATTTATTATAGATTTTGGATCATACATACTTTTTCAGTTTCTTACACTAGGGAGACAATACAGTATTTACACATGTGGGTTTGATTTATCTCATTTATGAATATGGTCTCAAGTCGTGACCATTTACTTATAAAAGTCTCAGTGCAATCTTTCTTAATAGCTGAGTAGTACTCCATTGTATAAAATACCACATCTTTTTTATCCATTCTTTGATTGATGGGCACTTGGGTTGTTTCCAAGATCTGGCTACTACAAATTGTCTTGCTATAAACATGGGTGCACAGATATCACTGTGGTATGATGTTTTCAATTCTTCTGGGAAAATGTCCAGAAGTGGGATAGCTGGGTTGAATGGGATCTCTAATCCTAGCTTCTTGAGGAATCTCCACACTGACTTCCACAGTGGATGCACCAGTCTACACTTCCACCAACAGTGGAGAAGAGTTCCTTTTTCCCCACAGCCCCTCCAGCATTTGTTGTTGCTTGATTTTTTAATCTTGGCCATTCTTTCTGGACTGAGATGGAATCTCAGTGTTGTTTTAATTTGCATTTCCTGAATGACCATTGATACTGAACATTTTTTCATATATTTATTTGCCATTTGTATTTCTTTTTTGTTTTGTTTTGTTTTGTTTTTTTCTGTGGCACCGGGGATCGAACTCACAGCCTCATGCCTGCCAGACAGACGCTTAAGCCACTGAGCCAAACTCCCAGCCCTACTTTTTTGAGGCAGGGTCGCACTATGTAGCTCAAGCCAGCCTTGCGCTCGCGTTGTAGCCCAAGCCGGCCTCAAACTCACAACGCTCCACCTACCTCAGCCTCCCGAGTGCTGGGATTAAAGGTGTGTGCCACCACGCCCGGCTTGCCATTTGTATTTCTTTCTCTGAAAAGTGTGTATTCATCTCAGATGCCCATTTTTGGATTGCGTCCTTGAATTTTAGGGGCCTGATTTCTTTTAATTCTTTGTATGTTTTAGATAGAAGTCCTTTGTCTGATGGACAATTGGCTAAGATATTTTCTCAATGCATGGGTTTTCTTTTCACTCTGTTGGAGATTTCCTTTGAGATGCAAAAACTTTTTACTAAGATGAGATCCCAGTTGTTGATTCTGGGAAGTGTTTCCTGTGCAATTTGACTTTTGTTCATGAATGCTCTGCCTACTCCTATGTCATCAAGATTTTTTTTTGCCATCAAAGTTTTTATCTACTCTGTCTTCTAGTAAGTTTAGTGTCTCTGTTTTAATATTCAGATCTTTGATCCATTTTGACTTTATTTTAGTGCATGGTGATAAGCATGGATCTAGTTTTAGTTTACGGCATATAGAAAGCCAGTTTTTCCAGCACCATTTGTTAAAGAGGCTATCTTTCTTCCAATGTACATGTTTGGCCCCTTTGTTAAAGATGAGGTGGCTAAGTGTGTTTGTAGTTGTGGCTGTATCTTCTAATCTATTCCATTGATCTTCAAGTCTGTTTTGATTCCAGTATCATGCTGATTTTATCACAGTTGCTTTGTAGTATAGTTTCAA
>RJWM01037072.1:0-17724 GCA_004363535.1 Dasyprocta punctata
AAGAAGTTAGCAAAACAGTCAGAGTAAACACCATGGGTGTCTAAGCTATCTGCTCATGACGCAGACTTGTTCCTTCCAGATATGTCTGGGCCCAGCCTTATTTTACAATGGAATGCTGTCGCACATATCTGGTCTTGCGAGACAGTGAATAACATCTCTTGTTCAAAGGACGGATAGCTTGGGTTGCATAGTTCCATGGTATCCAGGCATTCAGCTTCATCGAAGACCCAGTAGCAAGCCAGTAGCTGCCTTTGAGAATAGACTTCTTGGCAGAAAAGGGCATGGGCTCACTCCAAAACCCCGAAGACACCTTCTCCTACAGCACTTGCACCCCAGAACTTCTCAGGTTGCTTCTCACATTTTTAAAAGCTTAAAATCTAGGCTATGAAATTCAGGTGGTGGCACAACTTCTACCAAAACTTGGATTTAGGGGCACACCCATTTTTCTCTGGGTTCCATCCAAAATTGGTGGCCTTAGAGGAAGAAGTCCAGTAAGTGAACCACAAAAGCTCACTCAAGGTAGTAAATGTTACCTCGAAAACCTAAAGATGGCTATCAAGTACTGTGCATCCTTTTTTTTTTCTCATCTATTTTATAAAAAGAGGCCGATTTAGGAATTTAGGATATGGTAAAAAAAAATGTACTGTTACTTTTTTTAAATGTCAAGTGCTACAGTACGGAATAAATAAGATTTTTAAAACTTCAATGTTTGTAGACATTTCTAGAAATGACTGAATTAGAAGATGTTATATAATGTTGAACCACCAACGGAAGAGATTTAGGCAAAAAGAGGCCAAGAATAGAGACTATGGTTGGAGGTTAAGGGACAACCACAGCTTTAGGTTTTGCAATGGTATTCCCAGCTCGGCAGGGTCATTACAGGAGAGCTGTGTCTCTGATACTTAATTGGAATAAAAAGAAAACTTTTGGGGAATTTTACTCTGTGGTCCTAAAGTTAAAAAGAAAGTACTCTTTTAATAAACCTGGTGTGCAAAGGGAGAAGGAGCAAAAATTCAAAATGGTTTGGTGGTACTAAAAATCCTCAAGTTTTTTTTTTTTTAAGTAATATAATAAAATAAGATTAACTCACTTATCTGGCTGAATTGGAACTTTTACAGTTTCAAAATTAAATTTTCAATTAAAAACTTCCTTTTTTCACTTCTTTTTTGAGGAAGGGTCTCACTGTGTAGTTTAGGCTGGTCTTGAACACACTGTGCAGTTCAGCCTAGCCTTGAACTCATAGTGATCCTCCTGGCTCAGCCTCCCAAGTGCTGGAATTATAGATGTATGCCACCATGCCCAAATCTAGGTTAGTTTTGATTATTCTCTTCACTATAACTTGTGTGGGTGTTGAACAGAGGGCCTGTGTACTAGGCTATCTACTCAGTCAATTTTGTTTTGTTTTGAGACCGTCTTGCTAAATTGACCAAGCTGGGCTTGAACTTGTGATCTTCCTGCCTCGGTTCCCAGAGTTCTAGATTACAGGTCTGTGCCACCAGGCCTGGCTGGTTGTTGTTTGCTTAAGAGTCCAGCAATCTTTAATTTGATGCCAGACACTATGACTTTACCTTTTGGATGGTGGGTGTTTCATCTCCTATAATAATGGACGGGTTTTTTTCTTTTTTGGTGGTAGTAGGAATTGAACTCAGGACTTTTTTTTTTCCTTTGGTATCGGGGATTGAATTCACAACCTTGAGCCCACTAGACACGTGTTTACACCACTGAGCTAAATCCCCGGCCCTGTTTTTTGAGACAGGGTCTCACTATACCGTTCAGGCTGGCTTTGAACTCACTTTGTAGCCCAGTCTGGTCTCGAACTCACAAAGATCCTCCTGCCTCAGCCTCCTGAATACTGGGATTAAAGGTATGCACCACCACACCTGGCTAACTCAAGACTTTGACTGTGCTAGGTAAGTGCTCTACCACTGAACTACATCCTCAGCCCTTTAAAAAAATCTCAGTTTGAGGGGCCAGGGATTTAGTTCAGTGGCTCAAGTGCTTGTCTGGCAAACACGAGGTCATGAATTCGATACCTGGTACCAAAAAAAAAAAAAATTCAGTTTGAGTGCCAGGAGTGGTGGCACATAGTGGTAATGCCAGCACTTAGACTGAGGCAGGAGGACTGCTGGAATTTAAGCCTAGAATATAGTAAGTTCAAGGTCAGTCTGAGCTATATAGCAAGACTCTGTCAAAATGAATCAAACCAAAATAATTTTTTTAAAAAATTTCATTTTAAGGCATGGTCTTTAAATGTTGCCAAACTGACCTCAAACTTGTGATCTTCCTGCCTCAGCTTTCCGAGTAGCTGTGCACCACCATGCCTGGCTGTTCTGCAGCCTTATTATGTTTTTGGTTTTTTGGTGGTACTGGGGATTGATCTCAAGGCCTTGTGCATGCTAGGCAAGCACTCTACCACTCAGCTACATCCCCAGCTCTTATGAGTCTCTTTAAATTCCTTGGCAAGGGTCTTGATCTTTTCCTGCCTTGTTTTTACAACTTGCTAGTCTAAGGCTTTTTCTAGGAAGTCTGTGGCAAAGGCAGGAGGATGGAGCTCAGTGACAGGAATCCCAGTTCTAAGCAGAACTCTCAAAAACTGTCCCCAGTGCCTATGACCAGTTTTTCCAGTCCGGCGGGAGGAAGACAGCACTCTCCATGTGGCACCAGACACTCCTTCCTCTAATTATTTGAATGCTTCTTTCCCTGACCCTGGGTCATTTCCTCGCACACGAGCACTGGTCGCAGGCTGGTGCAGTCTTGAGGGGACTGCAGATCCCAAGCTTCTCTCTCTGCAGCTCTGTCCTGAGAGTGCTGCTACCTCAGTCACCCCAGGGTTCTGCACGGTCTCCAAACCCGAGTCCACTGGGCTCCCTTCAGTTCCGGTTCTGCAGCGAGGTGGATCATGTCTTAGTTACTGTGTCTTGGGGCTGGGCATCCGGCGTCGTGACGAGCCTCAATTCACGTACTCTGTTCACACTTTTCCCCTTGTTTCAAGGAGGAGGCTAATTCTGGTCTCTACCATTGGGGCTGGGAGCAGAGTTCATTTCCATTTCAACACCAATTAGATTGAGCATATGCTCATGTTTACTGATCCTTGGGATTTTTCTACATAGTTCATCATTCATATTATTTGTCTGTTTTTCTCTTGAATTATTATTATTATTATTTTAGTGATGTGAAAAGACAATTTCAGATGCAAGTGGTAGAACTCTTCCTCACAACAATTTAAAAAAAGTAAATTGTTTCATGGAACCAGCCTTCTTTCCATCCCGCTCTCCTGACATGGATTTGCTGACTTAAAATGCCACCATCCAGCTTGTACTATGGTGCAAGAGTCAGCAAACAGTGGCTGGGCAAGCCACTTGTCTTTGCAAATAAAGTTTTACTGGCGCAAGGCCCCGCTCATTTGTGAAAACATCCTCTACGGCCGCTCTCCCAACACAGCAGCAGATCCCACAGCGCCCACAAAACCTAAACTAGTTACTGTCTGCTGTCTGCCTCCCCCTGGTCTAAAAGAAAGACAAATTTCCTCTCGCAGTTTTTTTTTTTTTTTTTTTTTAATACCAGGGATTGAACTCACAGCCTCACACCTGCCAGGCAGGCCCTTACACCACTGAGCTAAATCCCTGGCCCAATTTTTTGAGACAGGGTCTCACTATGCAGTTCAGGCTGGCCTTGAACTCACTTTGTAGCCCAGGCTGGTCTCAAACTCATCATAACGATTCTCCTGCCTCAGCCTCCCGAGTGCTGGGATTAAAGGTATGTGCCACCACGCCCGGCTTTCCCTCTCCCAGTTTTAGTAATCAAACACTCAAGTTCTTTTCTGACTGGCCTGGCTTGAGTCACACCTGACCCAGAAAAGGGGATACTGCACAGCTGGTTCTGGGCCACACACCCACCCCAATGGGACCCCTGAGAATCCCACGATCAGAGTGGAGGGAAGCAGAGATCCCCAGGGACCCGGGATGAGGGCACAGGGAAAGACAGGACTGTCCACCAAAGGGACCATAAGCTCCATAGGGTGTTATGGTTGTAAATGTACCAGCACATGAAACTGAAATTCTGAGGAGCCAAGAAGAAACAATGACATAGAATTCTTAAAAATTGAGAATTCTCAAAATTGTCACATGCGATAGTGCCTGAGAACCTGGCCCACAGTTTAGAATGAAAGCTGAGAGCTGAGCCTGGTGGCACACACCTGTAATCTCAGCTCTGGGAGGCTGAGGCAGGAAGATCACAGCGAGTTCAAGGCCAGCCTGGGCTACACAGTCTGAGGCCAGCAGGAGAGGATGTGGAGTGCTGTTTCCTTCCCCTTGAGTGACTCAGAGAACAAGAGGCCAACAGGTCACTTTAGGTCCTGCCTGATAGTCCCCTGACAGCCACCAGTTAAATACATAGAAAAGTGACACTTGTTCTTGGGAAAATGGGGACTCAGGAAAGACAGCAGGCAACTGCAGGGAGCCTGAGAACGTCACCCAAGGGCCAGCCTCATCCCCGCCTGTGCAGGGGTGGCTCCACAGTCCTCCCCAGCACCTCTCTCCTCCTCCTCCCAGGTGGCAGCGCCTGCAGCTCTTGGCCATGCTAGCTGGGAAGCTGGGGAAAAAACTGAAGGCGCCACGCCTGGGGCCCTCTTCCCTCTGCTCGTCTCTGGCCTGAAGTAACCCAAGCTGAAATATTTAAAGTCAATTTAAGATCAGTGTTAGCTCTACGGTTTGGGACACTCTAATTTCAGAGCTGAGTCCTTGTCTGTGGCTGCAGGAACCATACATTACATACTTTATTAGGGTGCTGGGGAATAGTCTAGCCTTATCTGGGGTTGATTTGTGCAAGAATTAGAAATTCTAATTCTACTACGGAGCCCACCATAGCAGGAATGAACAAATGAATTTATTTGGTGTTGGGAATCAAATCCAGGGGCACTACATCCTCAGCCCCTTTACATTTTTTGAGACAGGTTCTTATTAAGTTGCTGAGGTGGGACACCAACTTGCAAACCTCCTGCCTCAGCCTCCTTTAGTGCTGGGATTACATGTGTGTGCCACTCACCTGACTTCAAATGGAAATTTACTTTAAGGATACAGGAAAATCTCATGGGTGCCTGAGCACACAACCAGCTGGGCTCACTTGGTCTGGAGCCAGGAGCCAAAGCACTGGGCTACTTCACCCATCAGCTGTTCACCATTCCCTGGTGTCCGAAGTAATCCTAATTCAGGTAGTAGACATTAGTGTGTGCCCTTTTATCATGAGCCAAATGTTGTGCTAAGTGCTTAGCAGGTCTTACTCTTTTTCTACCTAGGGAAACTGAGGCACAATGTTTCTAGTTCCAGACTAGTGAGCAAGCTAGACACAGACCCACTGTCTCATGTGCCGAGAACCTACAGGGTCTGATCTGTTCCAGGAAGTTAGGCAAGGCTCACCGAGGTGCAATGTGGAAGGAGTTTTGGGCTGAGGCAGCATGGGAGAGGCACCCAAGGGGGAAGGGCTGACAAGTGCAAAGGTCCTAAGGCAGGAGGTATCAGGAACAGGCTAGGAGCAAGGAGGCCAGTGAGGCTGGACTCAGAGACTAAAGGGAGGGAAGAACGAACATGCTGGAGGGCCGAGGAGGGCCGGTCAGAAGCTGCAGGGTCCAGAGGTGAGAGAACAGATTGTCCCACGGGGATGAGATGAATCAGGGAGACTGTGTCCGGACTATTCAGAAATATGGCCACTCTACTTAGAGGCTGAGGTAAAGAATACAGTCTTTATCCGGAAACTAGGGGGAAGCTTTGGTTTTGGGCCAGGTGATTTGTTCAGCGTCCTCCCTCCTCCATTTAAACACCGCAGAGTCACACACACAGGGTAAACACATTTACAGGCTGGTTAATTTTTGTCTGTATAGCCCCGGATAACCGACGGGTCTGGTGTCGGTACCGGGGTTCCGATCCTCCCAGAGAGCTCCCACAGCCCCCTTTCAACTCGCATCCTCCAAAGGTAACCATCACTCGGACCTCCGGTACCGGATTGTTTCTGCTCGCATTTTAAAAACTAAAGTTATAACCTAGTAAGCTTTTAACTTTGTAATCTGGACACCGTGGTGCATATCTGTAATCTCAGCCGAGACAGTACAGCAAGTTCCAGGTCAGCCTGAACAACCTCCCTCCCACGACCACTAACTCATTCTATCTGTTCATCCATCTCTGCTCACACAGTGAAATGCACTGATCTTAAAGGGCCGGTCTGGAGTTGACTTACAGCACAGCTGAGCCCACTTCTACAGCCCACCGCCTCCTGCACCGGTCCGGGCAGCAGCGGCCCGGCAGGTGTCTCGTGAGGTCGTCTGGTCACAGGGTCCCTCAGCTCCCGGCTCCCAAGCCCTCCCTGCTCCCCCACAAGCTGCTGGGGTGAGTCCTCCCACCTGGCCCGGCCGTCCTCTCCCAAGCCTGGGCTTTGTTGTTTCTAGAAGCAGTCCATTCACCTCCGAGCCAACGACCTCAGGAGATACGAAGTCTAAGCCGGGCAAACCCAGCCTGGAGACCAGAGGGTCACCCTAAGTCATGGATCTGGGGCCTGGATCTGAGATGGACACTACGCGGCACGGCCGCGCCCCGCTGGCCTGGGCTCCGCGGCGCCGGGGTCTTCCAGGGCCGCCCTCGCGCCCCGCCGAGACCCGGTACACCACCCTCGACTCCCCTGCGCCCTCCGCCCGCGACGTGCGCACGCCCAGACCAACACGCGACCCGCCCAGGCGCCTCTGCGCACGCGCCGGTCCGCAATCTCGGCAGCGCACTCGACGCCCCGCCCCCGTTCCGGGTCCTACGGCGAGCCGCGAGGACCGTTCCGCCGGCGGGCCGAGAGCCGAGGGCGGGGCGGCGCGCTGAGGTCAGCGCGGCGGTGGCCGGCCCTGCGGTGGTTGGCTGCGCCGCGCTGGCCGCGCCCTGGTTGGCTACGGGCCGCGGGCTGGGCGGCCGGCCGGGCTGGGGTCGGAGCTCGGGCGCCGGCCGGGCTTGCGCAGCGCTCGGCTCTGCGGCGCTCCGGGTCGGCGGGAGGGCGCGGCCGCGCGGCGGAGGGCGGGGAGGGAAGGCGGTGGCGCTGAGGGGCGGAGAGCGGCCCATGGACCCGCGGGGCCCGGCGCCCCAGACTCCGCGCAGCTGGGACGGAGCCCAAGATGTCGGCCTAGGCCGGGACGCGACGACGCGGACTGCTGGGGCTCGCGGCCGCCGGGTGCCCGAGAGCTGGCGCTGACGGCCGGGCGGCGCGCAGGGGCCGGCGCGAGGCGGGCGGGCGGGGGCCGCGCGGCACCATGTCGGCCAAGGTGCGGCTCAAGAAGCTGGAGCAGCTGCTCCTGGACGGGCCGTGGCGCAACGAGAGCGCCCTGAGTGTGGAGACGCTGCTCGACGTGCTAGTGTGCCTCTACACCGAGTGCAGCCAGTCGGCGCTGCGCCGCGACAAGTATGTGGCCGAGTTCCTCGAGTGGGGTGAGTGATCCTCCGTGTCCTCGGCCCCCGCCACCGGCCCTCCCCGTCATCCTGTGCTGGGAGCCACATCCTCCGTCCCCTCTCCCCCCGCCGGGCCGTCGCCCTGGCCGCTTCCTAGACCCACCCTCTGGGTCTGGAGATCATTTCCTGCGGCTCTCCCCGGGACATCCGCCCCGCCCCGCCTCGCCCCTCGCCCCTGGGGTCCCTAGGAGGCCTGAATGCGTGTCCTCACCCCCAGCCGCGTGTGCCTTTTGCGGCTCCAGGCGCCCCCTGGGTCCCTCCCTGTGGCCATCCCTTGGGAGCCCAGCCCTGACGGCTCTCCCCGGTGACAGCCTGTCCACCTGCCCTCGGTGTCCAGGCCCTGGATACACTCCGGTACCTCCAAGGGAATTTTGAGATTTGCAAGCCTTGTTTTTATTTATGCCATGAAAGAACAAATTGATGATTTTTTCCCCTACATTGTAATTGTGCCACACCCTTGTTGATATTTAGGCGCTAGCTGGGACTGTCACTTAACTTCTTTTCATCTGATCTTTGCATGCCCCCTGTAGTTCATTCAGGGATCTGTAATGCATAATGCATAACTATTTATCAGCTAATCTGTTATGCTTTATTAGGGCAAATATTTGATTAAACCGTGTAATGGTACTCGGTTTCTTGAAATTTCAAGACCTTCACCGACGACTGGTAGGAGGAAGCAAAGCTCAGGTTTAGGCCAAAGCGTGTGAAAATCTTACCCTTGAGTCCAGTGCATCATTGGGCTAGCATTGTGCAGTTTGAGCCGGAAATTTCTGATCTTTGGGGCTGATAAAGCTGGTATTTACTTGAGGAGACAAATAAGCGTATGCAGGTCTCCTACTCTCCCACATGGTAATTGGAATTTGGGATTTAGTTCTCACATCAAATCTTCAGTTGCAGTATTGAAAGGGCTTCTGGGTGTTGCTCTTCAGTGAGCTATTACTCCATGCTTGTGAGAGACACCCTGTGTGCTTTCTTTGGTGGGACTACTGTGGCATGAGGACTAAGGAGCTATGAAGGAACATAATTGGGAGTGCGACCTTTCTCGGCCTTTTGTCAGTGATTTCCAACTGGATAATTAACTGACTTCACAGTTTCTTTGAAAGGGAGGCGTTTGGTGCTTGTTATGTTCTGAGCCCTCTTAGTATTGTATTTGCTTTTCCATTCCGAGCCGTGGGTCTTGAAATCCAGAGAGTCGCTCAGTCAGTTCAGCTGTGTGCACAGGAGATGAGATAGGTGCGCCAGAGAGAGGGAAGCAGCGGGGAGACTGGCTTAACTGAGGCGGTGCGGTCCAGGGCCGGAAGGCGGGGCATTCTCACGTCAGCATCCTGTGGGCTTCAGGCTCTCTGGAGGAAGCTCTTCTCAGCAGGTGAGGTCAGACGACTCCAAAATGTACGTAGAAGCTGCCTGCTGAAACATAGATGGATTTTCAGAATTGACTCTTGGAAATTGTGATTACAAATAAATTACATTCTCTCAAGAACTCGGTTTGCTTGGAAGTGTAAATTTGACAGAGAAGAATGGGCATACATGTACAGTGGCATTTTAATGAAGTGGCCACACGTTACTCTCATGTATATTAAGCCGTACACCATTGTTACACCAGAGTGGTGTGTTGTTAGGGAACGTGAGTGTTCTGTGTTACTTGTAATTACCTAGTTATTTTGATGGGAAGCTAAGAATGGTCTAATAAACCCTTATAGAGCATTATTTGCCCTACCTTCCGAGTGGCTTGACTCCTGGAAACGTGTCTCGGCTGCAGCTTGTGGATTGTCAAGTTAGTGAGTTCATGCTGATATCTGAGACCTCTGTTACTTCGGGTTGTGCAAAGAGCCAACCTCACTACCCACCTTCTAAATCTCGCTAGGTATATAATGACAATTATGTAGAGTCCTTCAAATTTTCGGAAGAAAAAATGTGATTCAGACCAAATTTTGTGATTTACTGGGGATTTTTGAAGCAGTTTGGAAAATATAAGTAATAGTTTTTCAGTTTTAAAAGATTATTTTCTGGCTTTTATTTTTGTATTACTATAAGTGGTTACATGGGACAAATCATTTGAGCTTTCATTGTAGGGTTTTGTCTTTAATTTTCCTTTGATTATGTTTGTAGTTTGATTAGTTTCCTCTGTGAAATTCTGGACCTTAATTAAAAGTTGGAAATACCCTGTTTTGGATGTGTATTTCTTTAAGCTATTTTTTAAAATGTAAATTTGATACCTTTTGAAGCAGAGCATATGAACCACTTTAAAATTTCCATTAGCAAATAGAAATAAACATAAATAAGCCAGTGAGGTAAATATGGTGTCTTTCATCTTTGTTATAGAATAATGCTTTTTCATGTGCTAAGAGCTTAAGTAGATGAGCTGGTGTCAGATTTGAAACGGAGCTGACATTTGAAATCCCAGCCTGTCCTCACAGTGGTCTTCCGCCCATGGCCCCTGGGTAGCCTGGCGGCATCTTGGACTGAAGGCTTCCCAGTTCTTGTTCCCTGACTTCACCTTCTGCCGTGTGCTCCCTCTTACTGAGTAGAACCGATCTCTCTAGGCCTCTGGTTCATTTCCTGCCTTGTGGTTTTTCTTACGGAGTTCTCCAGTAGGTGTAACCTGCGGTAGCTGTCTGGGAAGGTGTGTTGTCGGGGAAGGCCCTGAGTTAGTAAGTGAAGCCTACCCGATGGTGCTGAACATCTCCAGATGCACTGGAGACTCACTGGTTTCTCTAGATAAAATGTGCAACATGGGAACATTTAAAAAAAATTAGGGTTTAATAAGACCCAGATTACAGGGAAATAAGGGATTGCATGATGAAATTGAGGTTAACATAATTTAGATCTCGTAAATAGCTCTTTGGAACGCACATTGACACGGACCACATGGCGTGAGACAGGACAGTCGAAGCCATTAAACGTTAACAAGCCTGTCTTGCTGTTTCTCTCCCCAAACCTCTTCATGGACGGTTGGGCTTTGAAGTGGATAGCGGCGTCTACCTTAGTGTTTAAGTAAACAGAGCGGAGCTGGAGAATCGTTCTTACCCTAGGGTACACTGTGAGGGCTGCCTGGACCAGCGAGTGCTGGGCAGTGACCACTCAAATGCGAGTCCAAGAATGCATAGCACTGCGGGCTGGCAGGCAGTGCCTCTCCAGACCGCTCCCGCCTGGCCTCTTGTCCCCAGTGTGCTGTCTGCTGACATCAGTGATGCGGTATCACGCAGGACCAGCGGGCCTTGCGTAGGACTGTTAGTTGCAGACTGGCAGACCCACCGAGGTGATGGATCCAGGGGCTTCTTGGTAGGGAGGCAGACAGTCGTTTCTGAGACTGATGACGTGAAAGGCTCTTGCTGCATGAGACCAAATACTTTTTACTTTTTTTTAATCAAAAAGAGGATATATATAAAAAATTTGAATGAATTAAAAATATCCTTAAGTTGCATTGTAACCATGTAATCTTATCCCAAACTCCATAGCAACATTTAAGGACCCTTTGAGGTTTTGTTTTTGGTTTTCTAGGATGTAGAATGACAAGATTTTAAAGTTTTGTTAAGTTTCTGTGGGAACCTCACACTCATGCTGTCTTACTGATGAAATTCAGGAAGAATGCATACTTTTCCTCAATCTAACATCACAGATTAGCCAAGTATTGGGGTGGATACCTGTAATCCCAGCACTCAGGAGGCTGAGGCAAGAGGATGACTTGAGTTCAAGGCCAGCCTGAACTACGTAGTAATACCCTGTCTCAAAAACCCAAAAATAAATAAATAAAAGGATGGGCTTCTGTCACTGAGCTAAGTAGGTCTCCATTCCCTACGTATATGGTAATCTTTTGGAACCTTTAATGTATTTAAAATCTAAGATTTTGTGTGCAAATTAAATCAATACTACTTATGAGGTAAAGGTCATCCTTAAGTTTGATGTTAAACAATCTATTGAGGGTTGGGATTTTTGCTCAGTTTTATTGATTGGTAAGTAACCAGTAACAAAATTGTTGTATTGATTTCCAATAAGAGAAATTGGAATTGAATCATAATTTCATTCAGATTCTGTTTTTACTGGCACCACTTTGGAGAATGCATGGAGCTTTGAAAGCAGTGCCTGACATTATTGAGCTGATGATTCCCTGGCCATTGGAAGACTTGGGGGTTTTGAAAGCTCACGCGATCCACCCCATCCCGCTTCTTGCTCTCCCTTAGTAAGCCAGGTTCTGAACATGTCAGGATCATTTCTGAGCAAGGAGTCCTCCAGCCAGGTGTCTCTCCCCAGCTGACCATGGTCTCAGGCTCAGGCCTGCTTACTGCTGCCAGCTTTGAAAGATCTCAGCTTAGTTTTGTCTTTTCTTCCTGTTCCATCAGCAGTGGCCTCACTGAAGCCCTCAGACCTTGCACCTGAAATGTCTTTCCAGCAGGAAGTTTAGGTGGCCTCTGCCAGATCATTCTCACAGCTTTCCATCTCGTCATTCCGCCTTTCAAAAGCTTCTATCATGGCTTCATATTCTGGTACCTTTTTAAACTTCAGGTGTGAAATCCACAGGCCAGTGTTCAAAATTAAAATT
Organism: Dasyprocta punctata; assembly: GCA_004363535.1. Classification (NCBI taxonomy): domain Eukaryota; kingdom Metazoa; phylum Chordata; class Mammalia; order Rodentia; family Dasyproctidae; genus Dasyprocta; species Dasyprocta punctata. The sequence goes on from RJWM01037072.1 coordinate 12,013, forward strand.
GGCCTGAAAAGATTCATGTGATCTTAGTTTTAGAAGTTAAGGTTAACAGCATGTCTGATCATACTCTGTGAGGATGATTTTCTTTAAATACAATTTTACCTTTGCCAGCATGTTTCCTTAGTTTGAAAAACCACGTAGTACTACAGAGTGGTAACACAAAGCAGCCGCCCGCTGCTCCTGCCTGCTGTAGGCTCAGACTTCCCATGACAGCCACTTTTGACGCCTCTGTTTCTGCACTGAATTAGGATCACATTCAGCTGCGGGGGTAGGGACAAGACAGGTAAGCGGGCCTTACGTGAAGTTGAGGTTGATTTCTCTCTTGTAGCCCTGAGATGTTCACAGTCCACAGCTAGCAGGACACTGGTTCAAGAAGTATCTGGGGCTTGGGCCCTGCCTGCCCTGAGTCCGGCCACCTCCTCAGGTGGTGGTCCCTCTTCTGCATACTGGGTGGCAGGATGGAGCTGTTATGATGCCAGCAAGACCCTTTGATGTAGGTGGTGATTTATTTATTTGTTACCGAGGATCGGATTATTATTTATTTGTTTATTTAACAATTCCTCCCTCAAATCCATGTTTCAATATAGCTTGTACTGCCAATTTCTAATCTTTCTATTTTTTTTTCCCCATATTGAGGATTGAACCCAGGGCCTTGCGCATGGCAGACAAAGGGTTTCCCACGGAGCTGCATCCCCAGCCCTGATTTTTCCATTGTAGGCATTGTCTGTTGGATGAGAAGGCTGTAGGATGCTTGGACAGCCCTTCTGTCTCCACTGGCCTTGCCCTTTCTGCTTTCTTCCTTTTTCCCAAGTGTAATTTAGGTTAAGTTGGTATCCGTTGTTGCCTTTCTTAACATTAGATGAATGTCGCGTCACAACTAAACCACCAAGTATATAATTAATTCCTGGTTTTAACTAAGACAGGAAATTACTTTTGTGTTATTGGAATGAATTATCATTCCTTTCCTTTAGCTTTTCAGTGTATAGTCAGGAATTTTGTCCCAGGCTTGACTTCTTTTTCTTTTCTTTTCTTTTCTTTTCTTTTCTTTTCTTTTCTTTTCTTTTTTCTTACGGAGAAAGGTAGTTTATTTGAAGAAGGAAAGAGAGATGGTAGATAGGTACTCTGAAAGAGAAGAGGGCATCAGAAAAGCAAAGCCCCCTTCTCCCGCTTTTAAATAGAACTCAACAGTCAGAAAGCTCAGGTAATCTGTTGCTTTTCATTTCTTCCAGAATCTTCCCGTGCTCCTGCTTCAGCCTAGGCTGTTTGTATTGCAGGCCTGCTACTGAGCAGTCATCCCCAGATTTCTTGTCATTCCTAGTGGGAGTACTTTTTACCTCTCTCCTCTGTGGAATTTCTCTTTCTGGATCCTACAGCCCTTTCCTCTGTAGCTTCCTGAGGTGGCTCTTTGCACCCTGGCCTGTCTGACACTGCCTTTTCCTCTCCACCGCACACTAGGGCAGCAGCTTGCAGGGTGTGAGCGGTAGGTTAGAGCTGACTTTCTTCAGGTGCTGGGCCATCACCCCGCTGCTGGCTGTCTTCCGTCTGCGTGAGGAGGTGGCCGGCTGGGCCTCCTCTACCTCTGCGAGCTTGCAGGGCATTCAGTCCGTGCGGTGTTCTTGTGTTTGCCATTCTGGCTGGAGTCATGGGTTTCTCCATTCTGTTCTTGAAGTCCTGTTGCTCAGATGTTTGTTGGACCTTCGGGAGTTCTGTTAATTTTCTTCCTCTTGTTTTCATTCCTTTTTTAGCTTTGATTTTTGGGAGACAACCTAAATTTTATTCCGCTACTCTCCTGCTTTTATTTGTACTGTGGGTTGAACCCTGGGCTTTCTCACTGATTTACATCCCTTTTTTATTTTGAGACAAGGTCTTGCTAAGTTATTAAATGGGCTGGGTAGGGCTTGAAATGGCAGTCCTCCTGCCTCAGCTTCCCAGTGTGCTGGGATTACAGGTGTGTACCACCACACTGAGCTAACTTTTGTTATTGATATATGCACACACTATATCATACATGTTTTTCTTTTCCTTCCTTTTCTTTTTTTCAGTTCTGGGGACTGAACTCAGGGCTCCTGTATACCAGGCAAGCATTGTATCACTGAGCTACAGCCTCGGCCCCTGAAATTTTCTTTGTTTCTAGTGTCCTATGTTCCTTTTTTCTTTTTCTTTCTTTCTTTCTTTCTTTCTTTTTTTTTTTTTTGTCTTTTTGAGACAGGCTCTCCTTATGCAATTCAGGCTGGCCTTGAGCTCATGTTGTAAGCCCAGGCTGATCTCGAACTTGCAATGATCTTCCTGCTTTAGCCCCCACCCCGAGTACTGGGATTACAGGCGTGTACCACCACGCCCAGCTTTGTCCTTTTCTTTGAGTTCTTTTTCCCCAGTGTTCTGCTTTGAGTTTTGCTTGGTCTCTTTATGGCAGTGCCGGTGATTATTGGCTGTCTCTGTAATTAAGTGGGTGACTGGAACTCCTTGCATATTGACTGGAAGCATTGGCTCACCATTAGGAAATAGGGCACAGGCCCTGCCAGTCTGTGGGGCACTGCCAGGAGCTGGTAACATAATTCTTTTTCTTGGCCCTGAAAGCTTCCCCAGAGAGGAGTTTCCTGCCTCCTGCCTGGGAGTAGCAGCAGACTGGAGTCCTGAGGCCGAGGAGTGGGGCAGGTCTGGGGTCCCCCGTCCTGCTCGCTGCTCCTCAGGCCTCAGGTGGTTCCCGAGTCTCCTCACCCGCATACACAGTGCAGCTTTGCGCCCGGGCCTGTGGGCCGCTGGCTCTTCTGCTGTGCAGGATGCCTGCGTGCTGCTGGTGTGCTCTCTTCATTCCACAGATACACTGGAGGGTGCGTGGAACAAGTCCCCGTTCTCCTGGAGCTCAGGTTGTCTCTGGGGCTGTTGCGGTGGGGTCCCCAGTTGGCACGGAGATAGGGCTGAGTGCTGTCCCCGGCTCATGTCCTTTGCTGGACTTGGGCACGCTGCCCTTTCTCTCCTGTGCGATTGCTGGTTCGCCCTCAGAAGGCTCCCCGAGTCCGTGAGGAGGAGGACAGGATGGAGACCAGGGAGGCAGCCTGCACGGCATCGAGGCGAGCGGAAGGAGGTTACAGGATGCAGAGGCAGGGAGCGCCCCGTGTGGGAGCCCTGCGAGCAGCGGGGGCCTGGACAGTGTCCGCCCCTCAGGTGGCTGGCCCGGGGCGGGGGCGCGGTGTGGGGCGGTGACCTGGTGCTGAGCCTGCTTAGTCCCCGAGCTTTCCATGTGAAAGAAGAAATCACCAGCCGAACACAAACGAGCGGAACCAGAAGTGCCCTGCCTTTCCTCATTTCCTCGCAGAGCAGGGCTGAAGTCCGCACCCCCGCAGCCTCGCGTGTGCTCTGTAGTGTCATGCTTGTTAGTGTGAAAGAAGTGAATTGAAATAGTTAATTTCTGCGTTATGTTCTAAAAATTTAATAAATCAGTGGCCGAATTTTTAAAACTGTGCTAAAGCAGTATGGAACTACACCCATATGGAGAAAAAAATAATTAAAAAATTTTGACTACTAAAGAATTGCTTTATTTTTATACATAAATGAGTTTTTTTTTTTTTTTTTTTTTTTTGAGATAGGGTCTCACTATGCAGTTCACACTGGCCTTGAACTCACTATGTAGTCCAGGTTGGCCTTGAACTTGCAGCAATCCTCCTGCCTCAGCTTTTTGAGAGCTGGGTTTACAGGTGTGCACCACCACACTGGCCAGTGGCAGAATTTTTAAAATGTACACTATTTTTTTTTTTTTTCTTAATGGTACTGGGAATTGAATCCAGGGCCTTCATACTGAGCTATATCCCCAGCTCTTTTTTCATTTTGATACACGGTCTTGCTAAGTTGCCCAGGCTGGGCTTGAACTTTCAGTTCTCTTGCCTCAGTCTCCCAGGATGCTGAGATAATAGTATTGATTTTTTACTATTGAGATAGATGTTCATTTTATAGTTAATAGGTATGCAACAGTCCTTAAAAATTAAAAGTTTTTTGTTTTTTAAGACGAGTTCTCACTATGTAGTTCAGACCGGTTTTGAAGTCACTTTGCAACCCAGACTGGCCTCAAACTTGTAATCCTCCTGCCCCAACCTCTTGGGTGCTAGGGTTACAGGTATACCCTGTCACACCCATAAGAAAAAAATTAATTTTGGGGACAGGAGGATTGCTGCGAGTTCAAGGCCAGCCTGAACTACATAGTGTGACCCTGTCTCAAAACACAAAGAAACAAAAAAAATTTTGTAGCTGTGTCACAAATGGATGTTTTTTATTCTGAAGTGTTTGAAATCATGTTGTTGAAAGTTTATTAACAAAAGAGCTCTCTGATGTACATTTAAAGTGAATATGGGAAAATGTTGAGGAAATACTGCTTTCAAATCTGCAGAAAATATTGTTGGTCTGTCAGGAAATTGGGAGGTTACTAGGAATGCTGTCTTTCTAATTTTGCCAGTTAGTTTAGGTGTTAGGGACAGCATTTATGTTAGAAATATAGGTGACATTTGAAATATTTTTCAAAACATCAAGCATCAACATTTCATGTAACCGAAGTGATAAGCCTAGATACTTCCTTCTGTATTTTATTTTTTAAAAATGCAAGGTTTGTGTTTTTGAAGTTTAGATAATCTTTGTGAAATTATGTTAAGGGGATTATTGAACAAAAACGATGTCAGCAAACGAGAGAAATTTAAATTGATCAATTTAACTGAGTGATTATCTATGGAGAAGGAAGGCGAGGATAACCCACATCTTGCTTCTTCACGCATCAGTTGGTGGACGTGTGGGTGTTGGTGTCCGTGGTCAGGAGCACAGCTTTGTGTGCAGGTGAGTTTTCACGTCTCTGGGCTGGGTGCCTAGCAGTGGAGTTGCTGGCACATACTGCAGCTCTGTGTGTGCAGCTCTTTGAGCAACTGCTGGTCTGTTTCCCAGGGCAGTGACTCCGCCCTGCCAGCAGCACGCGAGGGCCCCAGCTTCTCCGCATCTCCAGCCCTTCCCAGCTGACATTTGTTTGTTTGTTGAGATGGGGTCTGGCTGTGCAGCTCAGGCTGGTCCTGAACCCGTCGCAGCCCTGCTTCAGCCCCGAGTGCTGGGATTGCGGGTGTGCCCTGCCATGCCTGGCTCCCTTTGCAGATTTTCATTCCGGCCGTCCTGGTGAGGAGGTGGGCAGTGTTTCCCATTTACTCTTCCCTTGACTCGTGATGCTGCACATCTTCTCCTGTGTCAGTTGGCCACTTGTGTTCCTTCTTTTTTCGAGAAATGTCCGTTCCTATTTTTTTGGCCATTTTTAAATTGAATTGTCTTTGATTGTTGAATTTTGAGAGTTGTTTAGACATATCCCATTCTGGCTGTGTTCACATCAGACATGATTTGGAGATTGCTGCGGTCTGGCACGTGCTAGGTGAGTACTCTACCCGTGAATTACACCCTGAGCCTTGTGCCCTTCGAGACAGGGTGTGGCTGAGTTCCCCAGGCCGGCTTCAAATTTTTGATCCTACTGTCTCAGCCTCCTGAATAGCTAGAATTGCAAGTATGCACTGTCACACAGGGCTCATTTCTCTGACTTCCTCTCCTTCTTTCCTTCCTTCCTGTTTCTCTCCTTTCCCCTCCCTCCCTTCTTCCCTCTTTCCTTTCCCCTTCCCTTTCCCTTTGCCCTTTCCGCTTCCCCTTCCACTTCCCATCTGTCTCTCTCTTTTCCTTTTCTTTTCTTTCCTTTTCCTTTTC
>RJWM01037073.1:0-17700 GCA_004363535.1 Dasyprocta punctata
AGCACTTACCTATGGTGCACAAGTTCATTAAAAGAAGATACATTTGTCCATTACACTTTATCCTTTCCTCAGAATAAGTGATAAATCAGAGACAAGAATTTGTATTTTGTCTCTATATTTAGTTAATAAAACTTAATATATTGTTGAATAAAATACTGGATTTTTTAGATCAAGCATGTCACATTTTGTATCCTTTGTATAGTGCCTAAACAGAATGAACAAACATTATTATTGAAGAAGTTCATTAATGAGTTCAGAAGCATAAGGTCATTAAAGAACATTGTCTCCTTTGCTAAGAGATAATACAATATTTCTAAGTGTAAGCCTTGATTTCCTGCTGAACTAGAGTCAATGAATAAGCAATTACACATAAAACTTTGGAGATGCATTATAGATGCATTACAAACATATGTTGTCATGATTCCCCAAAATATCTAAGTCCTTTTTCATTTTAAGCTACCAATTCATTCCATAAAAAAAGGAAGTTCATCAATTAGAAAGAAAACACTTTTAAGTGACCTCCATACACCAGAAATAGTTGAAGAGAATACTGCTTATACTCTGACAATTTCTGCATTTGTAATCTACAAAAATGTCCAGAAAAGACCATTTCTATAACTAAAATAAGATGAAATATTTCACCCCGTATCACATAACAAGTATTTATTTCATTCAAGATTGAACCTCATTTCTCTCTCACTATAATTACCAGGAACTGAAACAACCTACCATTAATAGTAGAGAAAATAATTACACATACATACAAAAAAACGGTTAATGCTTCCCTCAGACAATTTAAATAAGACAAATGGATTCCCTACTATGCATAACCAGGAGCTGAACTTTACCCTGGTCATTTCTGTGTTACTGCCTTTTCCCTATAAGTGCCTCATCCAGCTGTTGCCATATCATATAAGTGTAATGTCCTGGTGGGTGAACCTGATATAAGGCCTAAGGATTGGATAGGCCACAACGATAGAATTATGTGCTCAGCATCCCATCTCTTATTTAGTGAGCACTAGACAAACATTTACTTGCTTCTACATCCTGACCATGTGCCAAATAATTTTGTTTTCCATTTGCTTCCTAGAAAGCTAAGCACTGACTGACTCCACACCCAGGGGCCACAGCAAGCTTGAGAGGAATCCTCAGGAATTTTCTTAAAAGCAAAATGCCTAAAACCTGGTTGAGAGCTGTCATCTTTACTGAAGCAAACAAGTCAACAAAAACAATACCACAGGAACAAAAATGCTGCACAATTTACCTGGCAAATTAAAGTAGAAAGTGCACATCACAGATTATAAGAACCTTGCTGTGTAGCCACAGAATGAGACATCTTCAATGATAGGATCAAGAGAGGTCAGGGGAAAGCCTTCAAAGTGTAATGCTGTTAAGAATGAAAAATATATCCCAATATTCCTAAGGCTGTATACATATTCCAAATGCCACTAATTCAAGGCAGAGCACTGCTGCCTAAAGAACAAAAGAAGAACAGGGGATCCTGAATGCTTGTAGCCCTAGTATCATGGGATCCCGCACGTTCCTCTCCTGGCTGCCCTGGATAAATCCCTTTCTTCAGGGGTCAGCTTCCCTTTAGACCTGTCCCCATACTTTCTTTCTATAGCCTTGGCAACCTCAACTCATACATTTCATTATCTTCAGATTCCTAGGTACCCAACTGTTTTCTTTCTTGATCAGCACTGCTAGAGATTTCCATATTTTTAAAGTCTTTTTGAAGCAAATGACTTTTGATTTGGCTACTTGTCTCCTTTTTAAAAATTGTCATTTACTATTGCTGTTGAAAATGTTATTCCAAAGGTTAACATTGCTCTCCACCAAACACCTGTTCTCCTGGAGAATTCTTGGATACTATTAATAGAGGCAATCTCGAGAAGGGTCTTGTTATCAGAGCTCATATTACTTGGGGAAAAGAAGCAAAAAAGGGAATCACGGAGCCTGCCCTCTGAGGAGAAGCTGGGGTATGAGTGAGGAGACAACGAGTGTGAGAATGATCAAGTCTGCAGGCTCCAGGTGTAGGGTGGCAGATCTCCACTTTCTGCCCCTCTCCCCAGCACAGAACTCTGTGGTTCAGGTGCTCCTGCCCCACCCTCAGAGACATCTGAAGATTTGCCATGGCTATGACATTTGCCTGTGCCCCTGAGGTGCTCAGCTCAAGTAGCTCCTGAGAAATTATGAGGCTAGCTCAGCAAAATTTAGCAGATTTCTTGTTTAAAAAAAGGAATTAAAATTTATTTAAAACTGAAAAATTTCCTTTCTGTGACTTCATTCTTATCCTGCTGTGCATCTCTATCTCAAACGACATTCAGTGCTTTCTTACTTTCTGAATAAAAGTTTCCTTTTTCTGATAGATCTTAAATTCATAAAACATGATTTGGCTTCTGGTAAGCATCTAACAAACAATTTTTATAGAACGAACAATAATTTCTAATAACCCAAATGTTTACATGGAGTCTCGCATATGTTCCTATATCTTCCTCTTGAAAACAAAATTGTTCTTCCCAATCGTCTTTGCTATGTAATTGCATTGTATTTTCTCACTGTGTATCTGAGAAACAATTTGCTTCTCTAACTCACATTCTCAAATGTTTCTCCATACCAATTTTAAATTTAAAATAAAATAAGTAAACAAGTGTTACAATTTCACATGATGAACTACTAGGTAATTGCCATTTTGATGTAAATAAATAAACCACCTATCTTTGTATATACACTACTGAACAAGATCTCAAAACGTATTTGACTGGTGTCATCCAGGCATAATTAAATAGAAAACATGAAATTCTTCTTTTTCAGGATACACTAAATCATGGGAAGTAAACATAATTCTTTGATTCTTGCAGAATATACTTTAAAACACAATGCTTCTTTCCTTTAGCCTATGTAATTTTCCTAACTTGGAATAGCATCCCTAAAAACAGTGATGAAATCCTGTTGGAACTTTTGTTACTTAATTTTTCCAAAATATAAGATGCTTGCTTCATTCATGTCATGTACACAGTCAATAAAAGAAACAGGGAAATATTTATAGATCGAGAAAAAAAATCTCAGCCTGGAATGGTGGTACACACCTGTAAACTCAGCACTTGGGAGTCTGAGGCAGGAGGATTGCTGCAATTTCAAGGCTACATAGTGAATTCAAGGCCAGCCTACACTATAGATTGAGATGCTGACTCAAATAAACCAAAAAAGAAAAAAATCTTTTCCCAATCCAGTGACATATTTTAGCAATGCTGCCTGCTTCTTCATTTTTTGGTTGCCTGTTTGATTGAAATACAACGTGCATAGTGACAGCTGCAGAAGTTAAGGTGCACAGCATTATAAACGTTAGACTGTAAATTCACAAATACATCCACACAACGACTGCCCAAGTGAAGGTGCAACACGATTGCTTCCTGACTTTTGAGGAGGACTCCTCAGAAAGTTCTATCTAAACTCTCCTAAGACATATCTATGTAGCTTAGGCAAATCATTTAATAGTAATAATGAAATCATAGGCCACGTGAAGAATTTTCATTCCTCCTTAAAAGTGGAGAAATCCGTAACTCAAATTAAAATAGTCTTAAATGGTAAAGAATAAGTGCAGAATTCTCTTGAAATGAGTTCATTTATGATAATCCTATACCCTGGAGTGCTCCCTCTCTCCAACCAAGCACACAACTACTCAGTCCTACTGTTTGCTTTTTTCTCATAGTGCTGCTTCCTTCCTGATAATTGTGTCTTTCCATCCCAGTGTTGGACTTACCCTTCCTGCTGCTTCGAACCAAAGTATTCCTATGTTCCCAAAACCTCTCCCACATGCTCCATCCTCTCCTCATTTCCAGAAGAACCTCTTGGTATCAGCAATATGCTCCAGACCTGATCAGCCCTTCACAGGTTGGTTGAGGATTTAAGTGTTCTTTTCTGGGTACCCCAGACCTTCTGATTCCATCATCCCATCTGTCTCCTGGTCAGTTACCTACGGCCCTAGTATTTTTCCTAGATGATGTTTTCAACTTTCTCTGACAGTCATTGCCTAGTTCACAGTTTTAATTCACCCCCCAAAAAATGGGAATTTATGCAGGACCTTTCAGGAGGAACAAAAGAGGCACAGGAAATTAAAGATAACAATGTAGAGGTACGGTGAGAATTGTCTTTTGCAGAGAATTCCCTCAGGGAGCCTCCAACTCCTTTAGATATTTCCTATTCCCTGGACTCCTCACCTCCTCTTTGCTGCTTTCCAGCAAAAAAAAAAATTACCATAATTTTTCCAGCAATCATTGTTCCATTGTGCTCTGTCTCTGTGGCTTTCCAGAGTACCGGAGGAGGAAATGCTGGTAACTGGAAACTTCTTTGTTTCTTCAACTCCTCAGAGGGTATCTAAACACTAGAGTAAGAATATAGAGTTCATCTTGAAAGGAAAACAAAAGATCCAAATTTGGTTGGATTTTTGAGACCCTACTATGGGATGTACCCCAACTGATGCTTTTCAAAACCCTCCTTCAGTTTCTTCAACCCTTTGAAGTAGCTGCCATCATCATATCTACATCTCTTAGACTAAACTAAGGTACCTAAATCACAAATCTGGTAATCCAGTGTTAAGATTCCAATTCTAGGAAGCGTAATGCTTTTCAATTTTTTGTACAACTAGCATACATAAATCCCACTGTGAATATACATAATAAACATACCTAAGAGATTCTGATTTCAGCTGTTTAGATATATACACAGCAGAGGTGGAATGGGTGCATTATATAGTTCTGTGTTGGGGACAGGAGATTTGAAATAATAGTTTACTATTGTGGGGAACACACTACTTGGTCAGTAAGGCTTGCCCCAGGCACAAGAGAGCTTCCATATAGGTGTATGCTCTCTGGTTATGTTGGGAAAGCTCATATTCACAGCCTACCAAGACAAGAAAATATCTGCTGAAGATATTTTACTTGCTCCCTTTAGCATGCTAAGCCTGATACACATTTTATTATCCAATTCTTACAACAGTTGTTCTTCCCAGAAAAGCTCATTACTCCTGAGCTTCTCACTGATTAATAAAAATGGTTCAGCAGAGAGATCAAGGAGCTGGTCAGTCCACTAAAAGGAAACTCCCACTTGAACTTTCAATACTGCCTTTTGTCTTTCTGTATTCCCCACTGTTACCCCCACAGATATCCAGGGGTCTGATTAGCTCTTTTTAGTCCTGTTTTTTGTTCTTCTTTTAAAGATATTTTGTTGCTTCTTTAATAGTATGCATACTATTCCACACCCTTACCAACAGTCCACAAATGTTTCATTTCATATTCTCACCCACAGTTTTTTGTTTTTGTTCTTTGTTTTTCATTTTTCGATAGTTTTCATTCTACTGACTATGAATTAGTATCTTACTGTAGTTTTAATTTGATACTTTTTTCTGGCAATTAGCACAGATGAGCATCTTTTCATGTGCTTCTTAGTTTTGCATATCATCTTTTTAATTAAATTGATTTTTATTATAATAGCACATATTAATTGTACAAAATGATGTATTTCAACATGACATTTCTATACATATATCTAATATACTTTTGCCATATCTATCCCGCATTACCTTTTCCCTCCCCTATGCATTTCTCCTCCCTAGCAGTCCTACTTCTACCTTAATGTGTTCTTTTTTTTTCTAGACACTACAAAGGAGAAAAAAATGTCTAATATTTATCCATTTGATTCTGGTTTATTTCACTTAACAAGATGATCACCACTTCTATTCATTTCCTTGAAAATAATATGATTTCATTCTTTCTGGTGAAATAATACCCCATTGGGTACATACCTTATGTTTTCTTTATCCATTCATCTGATTATGGGTAGTTACTTTGATTATATCACTTGGCCACTGTGAATAATGGCATCGTAATTATAGGTATACAGTTATCTCTATTATGTGCTGACTTCATTTCCTTTAAGCATGTACCAAGAAGTGGGATACCAGTATAATTTGGTAGCTCTGCAGTACTTTTAGGGGATTTTTTCTTTTAATTTTAACCTTCATCTCTTTTGCACAACAGCTGCAATAATTTACATTCCCAACAGCACTGTACAAAGGTTCCTTTTCCTCTGCGTTCTTGCCAGCTTTTATTTTGTTCTCATCATTGCTGCTGCTGTTTTCTTGGTAATGGCCATTGTGACTGGAGTAAAATGGCATTTCAATATAGTTTTTGTTTGCATTTTCCTGATGAATAAAAATGTTGGGCACATGTTATGTAATGATTGACCTTTTCTACGTCTTTCTAAAAAATGTCTAGTTAGTCCATTTGCCCCCTTACAGATTGGAGTACTTGTTTATTGGGGTTGTGTGTGTGTGTGTCAATTTGTGTGTGTGTTTTGTTTTTATTTTTTGGTTCTTGGTATATTCGGGGTATGATTCCTCTGATGAATAGCAAATAAAGATTTTATCTCACTCATTAGGCTCTTCCCTCTGCTGATTGTTCTTTTAACGTGCAGAACCTTTTTAATTTAATGTCATCACATTGGTCAATTCTCCCTACTATGCAGTCCTGTCCAGAAAGCCGTGGCCTATGTCAATATCTTGTGGCGTTTCCCCCTATGTTTCCTCAACATCTTGTGGTGTTTGCCCCTATGTTTCCCTCTAGTACTTTCAAACTTTCAGCTCTTATTTGCAGTATAGTCTTTGATACATTTTGATTTGGTTTTTGTACAGCATGAGTGATAGTATTCCAGTTTTAATCCTTTATAGGTGGATCTCCAGTTTTCCCAAAACCATTTATTGAAGAGGCTGTCTTTTCTACAGTGTATGTTTTTGGATCACTTGCCAAGAACGACATGCTTATAGATACACGGGTTTATTCCTGGGTCCTCAGTTCTACTCCATTGGTTCACATGTCTGTTTTTATGCCAGTGTCATAATGTTTTCATGAGAATGGCTCTATCTTTCCTTTTTGAAGAGTATAGAACCAAATGAAATCACACAGAATACTGTCAATCAATACAAAACAATGAATGTGATACAGGACTTCAAAACAAGATAAAAGGAAATCAACAATGGCTACCATAATACATTTTGTGATTTTTGAAATAGCTGCCTACGCTATCAAATACAATAAATTCAAACAAAATAAAACATAATAAAATGAAACAAAACAGAGCAATAAAAACTATGGGGATTCACAAGTAGATAATTGATTAACAATGGCCACTGCCTTCCCTTTTTAGACATTTCCTCCTCTTTCACTTTCACAATATCCACTGTGCCTTTTGGATCCCACTAACTCCTTTAGTTTTTTATACTAGGGAGACAGCATGATGCTCACCCATGTGACTCTGAACCATTTCACTCATGAGCATGATCTCGAGTTGTATCCATTTACTACAAGAGCCTTGAAGTTATCTTTCTTTATAGCTGATTAGCTTTCCATTGTATAAAAATGTCATATGTTTCTTATCCATTCTGCAGTTGATGGGCAAACTACCCCTACTTTTTTCTGGATCCCTGTCATATAGAGTATTGTTTTCTCTTCTTTGATGTTCAGTCTATGAAGCCCATTTTGAGTTAAATGTGTTTCTTATATAAAGCATATTGATGGATCCTGTCTGCTGATCCACTCTGCCTGTATTTCTTTTTATTGGTGAATTGAGGCCATCTACATTAATGGTTAAGGCCAACACGCTCTGGCTTGTCTCTGCCTTTCTATTCTCCTGCTGTTGGCTGCCTATTTTTCCCCTCCATTCAACTGCTTGCACCACTTGGCAATCCCCCTCTGCCACCACTCCTGCAACTGTGGTCGTTTTTCTCTCCCTATAGAATGTCCTTCAGTATTGTTTGTAGGGTTGGTTTGGTGTTCATGAATTCCTTCAGTTGTTCTTTGTCATGGAACTATCTTGTTTCTTCATTAATTTTGAAAGACAGTTTTTCAGGGTACATCAATATGGGTTGGAAGTTGTTTTCTTCCAGGAGTTGAAATACTTCACTCCAACCTCTTCTTGTCTTGATGGTCTGTGTTGAGAAGTCTGTCGTGATTCTGATGGGTTTTTCTGTGTAGGTCATCTGTTTCTTTTCTCTAACAGCTTTTAATATTCTGTTATTGTACTGAATTTCTGGGATCTTAATTATTATATGTCTAGGTGTAAATTTATTTTGCTTATGGCTAGCCAGAGTTCTTTATGCCTCATTTATCTGAATGTCACATCCTTTTCCCATGCTTAGGAAGTTTTTTGCTATTACTTCTTTAAATAGACTTTTTATGTCATTTGTCTTGATCCCTCCTGCTTTTTTGCTGACACCTATCACTCTTAAATTATTTTTGTTTGTGTTGTCTTGCAACAGTTGAATTTTTATTTCCTGGGTCCTTGTTACTTTTAAGAGATCTTTCCTTTCATGACCGCTAGCTGCAAACCTGTCTTCAAGGTCCAAAAGTTTATTTTCAGTTTCTTTCAAGTGGTTTTACCAGCATTCAGTGAAGTTTTTAATTTCCTGGATATCTCTGAATCTGTTTCATGCATTCTAAATCTTTCTTATATTGTTCATTCAATGTTTCCCTCATTTTCCTATGTTCCTCTATTTTTTTAATCTCGTCTTCTTTAAAGATGCTCAGCAATTCTTTTATTATGTTTTTCATTTCTCCTTTTACCAGAGATAATATCTCTGTTCTAATTTTTATAGCCTCATGAAGTTATTTCTTTACTTCAGTTGCCATCACTTGTGAAACTTCACATGTGCGACTCCCAACCTCTTCTGTGTCTACATCTCCTGAACTTTCTCTGCATTGGTTGGAGGCTGGAGACTACCTTTTGCTTCTTCTTCTTGACATTTTTCTGGGTTCTTCCAGATAAGTAGGTAGTGGAGTCCCAGGCACTTCCTGCATTGGCTACAATTTCTCCAAAGCATGACTAGCTGGTTCTCCTGGTCAATGTTGGCTACAGGCATCTGATGGTGGCCTTTGGGTGCACTAGTGCAGAGCTGGCTGCTGCTTTTCCCAGCCCATGCTGGCTACCAGGGGGAAGTGTCCCTAATGGCAGCCAGCAGGGCTGGCCACTGCTTCCTGGATTGGAGCTCATTACTAGTGGAAAACCCTATCATATATTTTGAAATGAGATACTGTGATGCATCCAGCACTGTGATTTTTAATTAGTTATTTATTTATCATACAGGAGTTGAACCATGGAATTCTCTAACACTGAGTTGTATTGTAAGCTCCCTAGCAATCTGTACTTTTTGTTCTGAGGCAGGGTCTCACTAATATTCCCAGGGCATCAATGAACTTGGGCTCCATTGCCTCAGCCTCCCCAATAGTTGGAATTAAAGATACTCAGGTGCCAGTATTGTTCTTGTTGCTCAGAATTGCTTTAGCAATATGGAGTCTAATTATATGTTAGATTTGCTTGCCAAGTACTTTTTTTATTTTGCTTCCCAGTCTGGATATTTTTAATTCTACCTTCAATGTACCTAATGAAATTTGAAGTTGAATCTCTTCTTACTGAACCAAATTGTAATTCGTGTACATTTCCACATAAGATTTGTCTTTTTAAGAACTACATTTCAAAGTCTAGGCAATTTTTATTTTATAGTTTCTTAATTTTTATTCATCTCTCTTTTTCAAGTTTTGATGTCTGTGATGTTTGTATCAGGAATTGTTATAACCTACAAATATTTTGCGTTCAAATTTATGTTGTTATGTTACTATATTTCTGTGATGCTATTTCTATTTTCGTTGTTGCTTGGTTTTTATTTGTACTATACATATGTTGTAGAATGGTAAAATCTACCTAATTTATTGTTATATATCCTTATGGGAGAAGAGGAGAGTTTTCAAAGGCTACAGTGTTTTACTTCAAGTTGTTCATTTTTTTCTCATAATACATATACATTGTTGGGACAATTACAGTTCATTTAAAAGCAAATGTTTTCATAAATATGAAGAAAAACTTTTATGTAAGAATCTTGCAGAAGTTTGTATATGGAAAAGTAAGAGGAAAAATTTGAAACCTTAAACCCTATGATATGAGAAGGAGTAGAGAGAAGTGGTACAAAATATCTAATTTGGAGTAGAAGGATGTTTATAAATTCAGATAAAGGTAAGAGAAAAAACTGATGAGAAACAGATTAATGGGTTAAAAAAAAAGAAGGCACAGAGAGGGAAAATTAAGATACAAAATATTAATGGAAGAAAAAATAAAAGACACAAGAGGAAAAAATACAGAAGTAAAACAATAAGAAAAAGATAAGAAGCAAGGAAAAGGACAAGGAAAAATTCCCCAACTGTCAATAAACTGACAAAGAAGGAGAGAAGGAGGAAATGAAACAAAAACAAAAGAGGAAAACTAAAAAAACACAAAGAAATAAATTCTTTGCAATTTTAACTTGTGGTTTTCTTCTGGAATCTATAATGTTAGGGCAGTGCCCAAGTCAAGATGGGTTCCTGCTCACACTGGTAGATCATAGAGACAGTCAGACCCCAAATCCATGTTGGATTCAGGCACCAGCAGACACTAGGATTAGGGCAAGGGCGCCAATGCCTGCATTTTCAAGTCCTAAGCAGTTCAGGCTGCAAGGGATTTGTGTCCTTTAGCTCAAACCCTTCAGTGGGTCTCTTTTCAGCCTGATCTCAGCTACCTGACCACAACTCTTTTCTACCAAGTCACTGTGGGACTATAACCCTGGGAGCCCTGAAGTAAACCTGGCCCATGGCTACCCGGAGTCCTGGGTTCAAATAAACATCCTTTTCCAGAATGGCATCTGATCAAATACTCTCTCCAGTGAATGGCAAGTACTTGGACAGGAGTCACTCACCAGCTGTTGTCTATTGAAGGACTCACATAAGAGCAGAATCCCATGCCCTCTCAGCAACTCTCAGTACATGCCAACCCATTCCACTGCTTCCTTTCTCACTAAAGCCCTTTGGAGTCCCCAGTTTTCACTTCATCTCTGTGGATTTGGCCTCCCTTCCCTGGAAGCTGCAAGTCAGTAGCTGGGGGATAGGGTGCAGATTTTCCCTTTACTTCTCTGGGTTTTGTTCTATATTGATTTCTATGCAATATTTAAATTTCCTGTCACATTTTTCCTGGTTCTCAGGAATATCTCTCTCTCTTTCTCTCTCTCTCTCTCTCTCTCTCTCTCTCTCTCTCTCTCTCTCTCTGTCTGTCTCTCTCTCTCTCTCTGTCTCTCTCTGTCTCTCTCTCTCATCTGTCTTGCTCTCCCCATCTCTCTCTCTGTTTCTCGCTCTCTCTCTGCCTCTCTCTCTCTGTCTCTTTCTTTTTCTTTCTCTTACTTTCTTTTTCTCTTTCTCTTTCACTTTTTCTTTCTCTGTCTGTCTTTCTTCCATAGGTTGACATATTGTGCTGTCAATTCTGACATTCAGAGAGGGTATGCTGTTGTGTACCACTCCACCATTTTCCTAGAAGTCTTTCTCACACTGTGTTTAATGTCAAACAGACACAGCATAGATTTTTCCACCTTTCAGTTATGATCTATTTTCTCTTCTGAGCACTGATATTGAGAACAATGTACTATATGTATGGTGTGCTACTATGTATGTATTTTGAATTCTATAACTTGCAGTGTATCATTCCATGAATGGTGTAAATTGATGGACACCATGCAAGTGTGCTGTAATTGTAAATGCTGACAGTTTTTTCATACTTTACCAAGGCATTAAGCATTGTGCTTTTTGTAAAGATAATGCTCATTTTAATTATATTAGCATTGTGCATATGATAACCAGGCCTTCAAAAAGTTAGGTAGTAAAATTGAGAGTGATGACACTTTAAATCCCAGCATCATAAGAGAAAAATCATTCCTCCTGAGAACCTGCTGTGCTTGGTCAGGGAGGATCCAACTAGAAGACAACTAGACAGTCTTCCTTTTAAGTGGTGCAATGGGTTCCAACAAGAGAAAAGTCTGTGCCTCCAGTGAGCCTACCAGTGTATGGGCTGAGAATCAACAACCCTCCCCCCAGCCCCCATAAGCAACCTGCTGGTTCAGAGGACCAGCTAAGTTAATAGCAACTAAGGTATGTAGAGCAACTGAATGCCTGTATTGTTTGGTTGATTTTGTGGGCCTGGGGCCAGCAGTCTGAGCCTCTCTTGGGAGGATGACAGTATGAGGTGAAGCAAATATGGGGGCTTTCCTTCTATCTTGTCTTTGGGGCCCAATATAGTTCTTACTGCTTTGCTTTAATCTGATTAATTGTTTTGCTTTATTCAGTATTCTGTTTTGACTGGTTTTATTCCATTTTGGTTTTGGTTTGATTTTGCTATACCTAATGAAATGGGCAACACTTGTGAAGATAATAAGATATGCTATAGTAGCTATTGTTTTCCTAGTATCCTGCTTTGAAGTTCTGTACCAGTTCTACTGCTTTGTTTTCATTGGCTTTGTTCTCTTTTGTTTTGTTGGACTTAACTATCTTTAAAATAAAATTTAAAAAATAAATAAATAAATCCCAGCATCACTCTGATGCCACCCAAAATGAACTGATCAGTGCTATTTTAATAGCAGATGGGAATATATGCAGTTTAACTTGGAAAGTAATTAACAATGGAGAATTTGCTGCATAAATTGCAGAAAATGATTTGGGGTTGACTATGCGGCACAAGAAAATGTGAACACATGGTTTGAATCACACTAGTTCAGGAAAAGACAAAAGATTTCAATAGCAATTAAATGTTGCTTCCATTTCTCCACAAGACACTAACTCTAAGTTGAAAGTAGCTGCTCGTTGAATTAGCACACATAAACATGTGTTGTCATATTATTTGCTTGATTGTTTTATGAACTTAGGAACATTACATTGCCTAATGCAGCAGTCAAGTTAAATTATTCAAAGGCAAGCAACAGAGATATTGGTCCCTTAGAGAACAGGCCTGATTCTATTAAATTTTATCAATCATCATGCATTCTATAGTATGTCAGGTTATGTAATGAATCATAGCAACACCAAAAAACATTTTCTTTAGCATCAACAACAACAGAAAAAGAAAGAAAATTCTCTATAGCTGGTAGGTACATTAAATTACAGTCTTCAATGCTATGAAACTGTTGAGGAGGAGCCACCCCATCATAGCATTTACCCCTGGCTAATTGTGAGGCAACAGATTCCACCACTGGACAAAACCACCTACAAACTCCAAGCTCATTATGTATTTCATCTCCAGTTGGCAGTAGAGGCACAGATCAATTAACCAAACTGATTGTAGATGAAGACAGTGCCCCAAGAGAGAAGGTAAAACAGGAGAGTTGACTGCTCCAGGGAGAAACAGCGCATGTGGCCCTCAGCAGGAGCCACAAGAAAAAACCCAGGGAAAAGAACTGTGATTTCCTGGATTCCAAGACTGCACATCCTGGAAAGAAACCACTCATTCAAAAACAGAAAAAATTTTAATTCCGTTGATTCATTTTTTGTTTTGGTTTTGTATTTTGAAGCTTAGAATTTAGTTTCTGTGTTTCTTTTTTTCTTTTTGCTCTTAACATTTTTCCATCACATTTTTCTTTTTTCCATTATTTTACTTCACTTTTTCTTCTGCTTGTCTGTTTTTTCTGTTACAGTTGTCCAACACTGTTACTCTTCTTTTCCTCCTCAATGGAATCCTTTGTCTCATGCTTCTCTCCTTCTCATCTTCTATTGATTAATATTTCAAACATTACTTTTCAATTCTTCAATTCCTCATCCCTGCCCCCTTTATTAGTACAGCCATTAATCACTATGGACTTTCAGAGTTAGCTATGTGCTGTTACTTTTGAATACTGTTCTACTGCTAGTGGAGGTAAAGTTGTTCCATCTAGTAGATATTTACTTGTAGGTCAATATTTGCTTTGTCTTAGTGTTTATACTATAGTTATAGATCTCTTTTCTATGATAAAGGGTGTTATATTATTAATTCTTAGGTTGTGTCAATATCCAGTTTGTCTTTCAAGCTATTATTGTTGCTGAATTTCATACTATATCCAAGGTGATTTAATTGTGGCTGTTAATCGTTTCTTTCTGTATGCAAATGTCTAGACAGCTTTTGTGTGATCAATAATACCATACTCATTTTCACAAAACTTGGTACTGGGCCAACTATACTGCAGCCTCCCTACCCAAAAAGCCAAGGTATTGGATTTTAGGATAGAATCAAAAGTCCATAGTTAGACATGCTCAGAGTGCATCACTGAAAAGCAGACATTGACTAAAACAACAAATCCTTCCAATATAACCAATCAACCTGCAAAGCCCAGCACAAAGCAAACAAGCAAATAGAATTACAAGAAGACAAGATAACAAAATGAAAAGTGTTGCATTTACACACAATAGACTATTACTCCACTGTAAAGAAGATGAGGTTGAGTAATTTGTAGGAAAATCAATGCTACTTGAGGTCATAATGCTAAGTGAAATAATTCAGAAACTGCTTGACTCTCACATCCTATCTCAGATGAGAAACTCAAAACATGAATAAAGACCAAAATAAAGGATAGATGATAAGAAATAGGTAGATGCATCTAGATGCATTTTTTGAGAAGGGAATTGGGACATGGAGGGAGGCACAGAGAGGAGAGAAAAAGACGATGAGAAAACAAATCAGGTTGTGTTGTGTATGTGTTAGAGCATCAAACAGGGACTGTAAAAATATTTTCAAAAGGATGTAAATAGAAAGAAAAACAATTTATGGATCTGAGAACCTCAAAAAGCATGCTGAAATTTTAGTTTATTACCTTTATTATTCATCGTTAAGCTTTATATCCCAGAACATTTGTGAATGAATGGTACCCCAAAGACAGATCTGGGTTATACTGCTTCTCTCCCATTTGTGTCTTAAGATTGAGCTACACAGAATAAGCAAAAAGAAGGATGTCTAAAGCCCACATCACAATGATTTAGATTCTATTGCCTAAAAACAAACAATGGTAATCAGTATATGGATGCAAATTAGCTAAAAGTAGAAGATAAATTTAAAACATAGAAGGTTATCTTGCGCAACCATAATCACATGAACAGGGTTTCCAATATGTCTTGGTTACTTTTTACTGGTTGCTGAGACAAAACACCTGACACCCAAAATTAGGGAAGGAAAGGTTTATTTAGCTTACAGTTTTTGGAGGCTTCAGTCCACAATCAGCTGGCTCCAAGGCAGGGTGGCATGGCACAGGGACAGCACTTCAAGGCAGCAGCCGAACAAAAAAGCAGCCAGAGTAAAAGGGGGCAAGAGCAAGCCTCTTCTCCTCCTTTATATAGTACACAGGACACCGCCCCCCCCTCCAGGGTGGGTGTAGCATTCACAAACATTCTTGCCTTCCTTTGCACAGGATGAGGATGTTTGCCAAGTAAGACCCCTGGCTCCCTGCTGAGTCTCTCAGTTAAACTTCTGACCTTCTCAAAGTGTAACAATAACCAGGTAACCATGCTCTACATCCCAGGATATAGAGCTGCTGAGTTACTTAGTTAAGCTACTAGACTTCTCAAGTTGACACAATGTATAAACCGTAACACAATATGAGTTGAAACTGGAGAACATTCTCATCATTCCATTTAAATGTCTTCATAGCTATGGTTCAGATTTCTCTTCCAAGTCTGCATGTTACAAAATGTGTATCATCATTGATCAGAAGTTTATATCTGAAGAAACAAACTGAAATATATTCTGACTGGATACTCATTGTAGTCTACTTGTGAACACATGATCAAGATGGGATTCCTCAGTTAGGCAGAGAACTAGCTCATGTACTCACGGCTTCTATGAAACCACATCGTACAAGGAAATATTATTAATAAATTGGGTAGGTGATGGATTGCTAGAGGGAGGGTCAAACCAAGGTTTCAAACAGTTGGTTTCCAGAGCAAAGGGCTTAGTAGGCTATTAGCGTTGGAAATAAAGGTCAAAATTAATGAAAGGAAACTCCCAAACCTATGTATTTATCCCTTATTCAGACACAAGTTGATATTATCAAAAATGTTACAATATGAGAATCATCCATCTCATTTCATTGCTTGATACAGAGAAACTATACAAGTTTATCCTATACACCTTCATCTTAAGTTGTTGTACTATTAAGGAAAACAATCTCAATTCCATTGATTGCTAAGCCATCTTTACATGTGTCTAGAAAGGTAAAAGTCTGAAGAGATTTGTGGTCATGTAATTTGATAAGAGTGATAAAAGAAGAACATCAGCAAATTCCATATTTTCTTACGAATTTGTTTAGTCCTGATACCATAAATGATGGGGTTTAAAGTGGGTGGAATAGCCAGGTACAAGTCAGCTAACAGCACTTGAGTATGTAAGGGCACCGTGTCCTGCCCTAGCCAGGCTACATAGACAGATGCCATCCCAGGTAAATAGTACAGGACCATGACACCCACATGGGAGCCACATGTGCTTAATGCCTTCCGCTGGGCATTCTTTGAGGAAAGATTGAACACTGCCCTGAGAATCAAGGTATAGGAAGCAGCAATGAAGGCCACATCAGGGCCCACAATAATGGAAGTAGCAATTAAACTGTAGAGACTGCTGGGCATGGGATCAGCACATGCCAACTTGGCCACAGCCATGTGCTCACAGTAAGAATGGCAAACCACATTGGAGCCACAGAAAGGTAAATGACTCAACATCCAACTTAATGGAGTCATAGACATAATACCTCTGAATACAACAGTCAAACTCATTACCAGCACCACCTTAGGTGTGAGGATTCTCTTGTAATGTAGTGGCTTGCAGATGGCTACATAGCGATCAAAAGCCATGGCCAGCAGAAGCCCTGTCTCCACAGCCGTGGCTGTGTGGACAAAATACATTTGAGCAAAGCAAGCATGGAAGCTGATGGAGCCATCTCCTGAGAAAAAGATGCTCACCATCTTGGGTACCACAGAGGAAGCCATAACAATGTCCACAGCAGCCAGAATACAAAGGAAGCAATACATAGGCTCTTGGAGAGTGGAATCCATGCAGATTATAGTCATGATGAGGTTGTTTCCTAGCAGAGCAATGGTGTACATGACACTCAGTGAGACGGCCAGCCAAAGATGTGAAGACTGCAAGCCTGGAATGCCCACAAGGAAGAAGGTGGCAGGATTCTCCATTGTGTGGTTGTAAGGTGGCCCCAGCATCACAGATGAGATTGTTTTCTTAAGATTAAAAAGTAATGAAACAAATGAGGCTAATCTCTCTATTTTATTCTTATATGTGGTGTTTGTAAATCTTGGGAGAATTTTCAGCGTGGTGCTATTCTCAGGACCAAAAACATAACCTGGGATTAAACCTATCTTGCTGTAACTTCCACCCTAAAGTTTACTTGCCTTACTAACGTCTTTTCATTGTTCAAGGATCAGCTCATGGGTTTCCTCCTTTGAGAAGTTTTCTCTGCATCTGTCTCCACCATTGCATGCTGAGCCACAGTACCATCCTTATGACCTTCCATGAAATCTTCCATCTCATCTGTGAAACACCTAAATTTACAATTCCAGTAGTCTACCTAGGAGTTCATCATTCACACTCAAGTGTAGGTCTCCCATTCATGGCTCTATATATACCAAGTATGAAGCACTTACCTATGGTGCACAAGTTCATTAAAAGAAGATACATTTGTCCATTACACTTTATCCTTTCCTCAGAATAAGTGATAAATCAGAGACAAGAATTTGTATTTTGTCTCTATATTTAGTTAATAAAACTTAATATATTGTTGAATAAAATACTGGATTTTTTAGATCAAGCATGTCACATTTTGTATCCTTTGTA
>RJWM01037074.1:0-17713 GCA_004363535.1 Dasyprocta punctata
CACTATGCAGCTCAGGCCGGCCTTGCACTTGTGTTGTAGCCCAAGCTGGCCTCGAACCACAATGCTCCACCTACCTTAGCCTCCTGAGCGCTGGGATTAAAGGCGTGCGCCACCATGCCCGGCTTACATTGATTACATGTAGTAGGATAATATTTTGGATATGTTGAGTTATATAATTTGTATTGCTAAAATACATTTTATCTGTCTTTTGACCTTTTCAAGTATGGCTACTATGAAATCTATGATTTGTATTTTGTATCTCTATGACATAATGATGTCTAGACAACCATAGAGAAAGGAAATACCTGAGTCCCCTTGGCCTTATTTGCCCATGTCTTTCCTTCCATTTCTGTCTCTTTCTTCTGATGCAACGCAATGTCAGGGAGCAAAGACATTTGAGAAGAATGTGATGAAGCCATAGAAAAGTTCATAAGAAGGTTATTTCATCATGGCACATGACACGAAGTAGGCACAAGTATTTATCTTCATTTATTGATTCCATCAGTGAATCATGCATTCAGTTCCAAAGGGGAGTAGAGAGATTTGGCAGTGTGACATATTGTTAGGATAGATGTACTAAGAATGAGTGATTTTTCTTTTCACTCTTATGAGTTCTGAAAAGGGAGATACATTATGATTAAATTTTGTACTCTCCTGTGTACTTAGTCACTTATAGAACTCTTATATGATGATCTTTTGCATGTACAGTGTTTTTAACTCCCTTCTTATTTTTTTTTTTTTTGGCTTTTTTTTCCCCCTTCTTATTTTGTATGGTGGCTCTTTACATGTGTTTTGTATCTCCCTTTAGTGTAAGTGCTGCTGCAATGAGCACTCTTATCTCTCTTTGAAGGTCTGAATGCCTTAGAGGTGAAGAAACATGTTTTAGAGCTAACAGGTGCTCATTAAATTTTGTCAAATGTAATGGGTAAAATAAGTGGTATAACCAGCCTATGAATTTGTCTTTCTAAATAAAATTAAAATTTGAAATTAAGATGCTGAATATGTTGTTTAACATTTTCCCACATTTGTTTCAGATGTTTTTTAATCATTTTAACAATTTTTTATTAGTGCATGTTAGTCATGTAAAATTATTGGTTTCATTTTGACATATTTGTATATGCATTTAACATACTTCAATCATATCCACCCGCTATTTCCCCCCATTTCTCCTCTCTTCCCATACTGAACACACTGATATGTGCATTTAAAAATGTGACTTGTGTTTTAAGATACATTGCTTTGGAGGCAGAAGTGGTAGCTCAGAGAGATACACAGCATGCTTAGCATGGATGAGGCTTTGGGTTCCATCTCTTAACACCAGAACCACAACAACGATGGATACATCACATTGTCCTGTACTGGATTAAAAAATTTTTTTCTGATTTATTTATTTATTTATTTTGGTACCAGGATTTAAACTCATTTTTTAACTCATCTCTAAAAGTAACTAATTTCTGTCTTAGAAAAACCCAAAAAACAAAAAATAATCTAGCCAGGCATGGTGGCGCACACCTGTAATTCCAGCACTCAGGAGGCTGAGGCTGGAGGATCACTCCAAGTTCAAAGCCAGCCTGGACTACATAGTGAGACCCTGTTTCAAAAAAAAAAAATAATAATTTTAGTGGATAAATTCTTCACAGATTAAATCCCAGTTGACAAAAATCGCTTATGACTAAAATAAAATCACCACCCACTTTTGTCGTCTCAGCAACCAATTTAAAATTGTCCCAGGGACAAACTGTTAAATCCTGTAGGAAATAGGAGAGTAACAACCAGAGAAATACAAAAATCCCGTTCACCTGGCAGATTGGGCGGGAGAGTTCAGCCGGGTGGGGGTGGAGCCATTGGAGGTAGGAGGGCGGGGGGACTCACAGCGGGCCCCAGGCCCCCAGCGACTCCCACAGCCAGCGTCTGTGTGGGAGAGAGGGGTTGGAGGAAGGGCTGAGCGGGACTGCAGGGATCAAAGAGAAGCAGGGGGAAGCAGCCAGGGCATTGTCTGCTCTCTGAGCAAAGATAATAGAGTCCTCTCTGCAGTGAAGAGAAAGAACACACAGAGAAAGGTTTAAAAGCACAACAAACCGAGCACTGATCAGATTCCTGTATTCCATACCTCAAACTCATCAGGCCTATCCTCAATTCCAATTCACTCTGTATTGAATTACAGGGCTAGAGAAAGGAAAGTGCATCCTTTGAGTGTCTTTTTTTTTTTTTTCCCAAACCGTAGGCTGCTACTTCTTAGTGGGAGGGAATCAGTTCGGTGGGTGGAGATTTGTATTTGAAAAATGATGTGAAATAGAAAGCAAAGTAGTGGGCCTTACCTGTGATAGGAATAAATATTGTTTATGACTTTTTTTTTGCCTCTTTGTGTCGGGGTGTGTATGTATATGTGTAAAATGTTGTGGGATTCATTCAAACCATAAAGCCCAGTGAAAAGGAACTATCTCCCGTGTCATAACCTCTCCAGCTCATTCTTGGTCAAGGCAGTCCTCTTGCATTCTACAGACGCACAGAGTGTCACAGGCTCAGGGGTGGCCCTCAGCAGAACAGCTCTTCAGGAAAGAGCTCTAGGATCAAGCATCAAGCACTGCATTCTCAGGAGGCTAATGCTGTTTGTCAGAAATGGTGAGCAGCCTCCCTCTAAAGCCCCTAATTAAGGAGAGGGAATGAAAGGAAAAAAAAAGGTAATGGCATGCCTCAGATGTCAGGCTGCTACTTGGCCACTGTTCATTAGCAAGCCCACAAAGTGTGGGTTTTATTTAAGGAAAGTCTGGGATGTGGAGGGTATGAAGACAGAACTGTCTGAATGTTTCTCATCGTACGCCCAACTCTGCTCTCAGTTTACTTCCCTTGCAATGTTAGTCAAATTAGTTTTGTAATTTGCTTTATGATTGACAAAACGCATGAGAGTGATTTAAAAAATGGACGAGACAGACAGCGGGAATTTCATAACAGATTTTGGCAAAATGTAGGAGAACATTTCCTGATCCATTATAGATAATTACCACTGACTGAACAAACTGGTTATGATTTCCAGATCTCAAGGAATTAAGAACGAATCTTAAAGTTGACCCAATGCAAGAAGGACTATTAGCAGCAGACTTCGTTATTTTCCGCATAACCTAAAAAAGCAAGTAGAGGTGTGTGTGTTCTAAAAGAAGTCCTTGTAAAGTGGTATAACGATAAGAAGGCAGATCTCTTCCCACCTAGACACAAAGGAAAGCATTTACGGTTTTTTATAGCACAGCCAATAAAAACACAATTTAAAGATGAGCAAACTCATTTATCGCTTCATGAAATCAAAGTAAACCACCTGAAACCTAAGCTGTAGGAAATCCCGCTGCTCAGATAAAGTTGCCAGTGGACTCTGGAAAGCCACTATTGCTTTCAGACAGCCTGGCTTAACCTTGTGCAAAATCTCCTCCAAATTCAGCTCACCGAAACAGACATTCTGTCAACTATGTCAGAGACAAGGATTTTAGCTGTAATTATGGTCTGCTAATCTGGTGTAGCCTTAGTTAAACAAACAGAATCAACACATTATCATTGGAGAGGCAACAGAGTTTCTCTCACTTCCGCAGGGCACTGGTCTGGAAGAGAGAAGCAATTGAAGAGTCTGGTTGTTGTTGTCCCCAGTTTTGTCTCTATCTGATCTTTTAGGATCTCAGTTTCTCCAAATGAAGAAATGTATGTTACTCTTCCTTATCACAGAGTTGCTAAGAAAAACAACAACAACAACAAAACCAACAACACAAAAAGGCAGTGTTTAAGCATGTCATAACTGGACCCTGAATTGTTGCTGATGAGGTTGCACTGTTCCGTTCTTTCTCTCAACCCACTCTGGGATGCTGTCGTGGAGTGGATTTCATTCTGTCTTTTTGTTCTTTTCCCTAGGCCCTTGTGTCCTCTGGTTAACCTGGTCTAATGACGTGGGCGCCCCCTATCACATTTTGCAATACTTGCAGGGTGTTTCCAGTTTAAATGGTTACTTTCAGACTCCTGATTCTTAACCCCCAAATGAACCTTAGTGTGGGAATTTCAGTTAGCTCGAGACCTGGATATTAAAGATAATTTTGAGTCTGGGATGTGACTCAGTGGTAGAGTGCTTGTCTGGCATGCTTGAAGCTTTGGGTTTGATCCCCAGCACCACAAAAACAAAACAAAATGAAACGAAACCCACAAAGAATTTTGAGAAATAGCAGTTATTTCTTCAATCTTATTATAACAACAACACTTACTTCATTTATATCCTTCAGTGTGCCCTTTCTTCCCTATTCCATCCTTCTTTGTCTTCCTTCTTCATCAAATATTTCTGAATCTTTATAATAATACTGGCATTTCTCTAGCATAATCCCTCCTGCAGATCTCATTTTAGTGGGCAATATAGATAAACACAAAAATTGAAAACAGATGGTAGCATAAAGAATTTATGAAAGATATAGGTGGTCTCACAGTAAAAATTAAAAAAGGACTGGGGATATAGCTAAGCATGAAGGCCTTGAGTTCCATTCCGAGTACAACCAAAAAAAAATTTTTTTATATGGCACACCAATATAAAAATTAGTTTTAGAGGAAATTTAATATGTATATATTTACTTTCAAGTTATATCAATGAAATCATAATCTTTGAATACAAAGTTGATATAGAATTATGAAGCACCGCGGTTTCTTATGTCAACTTCAGCATCGCAATTCCTTTATGTGTCATTTTGGTCATTGTACCACAGCAAGATAATTTTGATTTACACAGATATGTGATTGGAAGTGCATTAGCAGTTTTACAATAGATTACCTGGAAATCTCAGGATACTGCTTCACGAAAAGAGATGCAGAGAAAGTTTTGTCCATGGCTCTATAAAGATGAAATTCCAATTTGGTTAAGAGGATGATTGGTTCCAATAACTAAACCTGAGTATATAAGAGAGTGCTAGTTCAGTTTGGGGGCATTTTGTGTCCTTATACACAAAAAGGTGCATCATATTGTTACAGGCAGCTGAGTTAGTTGGAAATATTATAGGCAGTCAGACAGGGCTAGGCCCTCAAAGGAGTTGGCACAGAGGATCAGATGTTTTGTGATTTTAGAAGAGACCCACACCTCTTGCTGTGGGCCAGATCTCAAGATAGAAGGCAAAACAAATGCACCCACACCCTAAGTATAAATGTTAGGGATTAGGTATGGATCACCTTGAGAAGCCAGGAATTACCATCCCAGCCCCCTACAGAAAGAGTCATTGATTGTAAGAATGCTCACTTGCTATGTGACTCACTTCCCCATTTGTCCCTGATTTGGTCAATTTTACCTAAACAGTTAATCTTGTTGGTTGACCACAGTTCTGTCCCACCTCAAACTCATCTGCCTTGTGAGTTCCCAGTTTTCTCCATCATGATTTTACTCTATAAAAGTCACTAGAAAAAACAGAGTCTTGGGGAACCCACTCGGGACCCCTTCTGTCTCTCTCTCAGACAGAAGCTTTCTTTCTCTCAATAAATATTTCTGTTCTTAACCTCCATTGTTCCTAAAATTCATTGTTTGATTTTAGAGAACACGAACTCGTACCGGACATATAGTAGGTCAGGAGTTTAATTCCTGTATATCAATATGGAAATACAAGATGTTTCCTGTAACCATGGGAAATAACTGGTTCATTAAAAATAAATGAGGCACTTTTCTTTTAGGGTTATGCAGATTCACTTTCTTCTGAATGTCAACTGTAGTTTGGCTTTGTTTTTTGGAGGCGAGATGCAGCAGATAACTGAGGGCTGAATCTCTGGCCTCAGCACTGATCTATCTCACCATATCCCCAGACAGGGTCTCACTAAAGCACTAAGTTGCCCAGGCTGGGCTCAAAATTGTAGTTCTCTGCCTCAGCCTTGCAGAGTGCTGGAATTAAAGGCATCAGCCATCACACCTGTTTTACAGCCTCCTTTTGATAAGACGTAGTGGTTCACTAAAGAAATCCTTCATTTTTGGAAATTCTTGTAACTGCTCCATCTGTGCTTTATTTTTACTTCTTAAAAATTTATTTATTTATTTATTTATTTATTTTTGGTACCGGGAATTACAACTCAGGACTTGTGCTTGCCAGGCAGGCATTGTACTGCTGAGTTATATCCCTGGTTCCTCTTCTGTGCTTTTGAGTTCTGAATTTCAGATTTCATGACCTGAGCTAGGATGCATCCAAGCAACTGCCATTCTGTCTTTTCCAGATTTGAAATATTTCATAGAGGCTTGTGTTCCTCCTCATTGCCACACATACCTGAGCTGGTTCATGCCACCATTCTTGTCTCTGGGTCAAACCATATGAAATGTAGGTTATCTAAAGAATGGCATGTTATAGGACAAAATGTTCATGTTGTTTCCCAGCACTTTGGTACCATCACCATTTACTTAGTCATTTGTGTAGTTATTTCTCTGGTGGAAACAATTGCTGTGTCTTTCCTTGGATTTGAAGGGAAATGACAGTATTCATTTGGAAGGCTGTCGTAACAGAACCACAGACTGTATGACTTAAATAACAGATATTTCCTACAGTTCTGCTGACTGGAAGTCCAAGATCAAGGTGCCCACAGGTTGATCTTTTTCCTTGACTTGTAGATGGTTGCTCTTTTGCTGCCTGTTCGTGTTGTATTTCCTCCATGCAGGCATTCCTGGAACCTCTTAGTGTGTCCAATCTCCTTTTCTTATAAGGAAAACAGTTGAACTGGGTTAAGGTCCATGTTAATGCCTCATTTTAACTTTTTTTTGGTACCGGGGATCAAGCTCACAGCCTCAGGCTTGTCAGGCAGGTGCTTATGTCCCTGAGCTAAATCCCTGGCCCTGCCTCATTTTAATTTAATCTCCACTTAAATGACCTTCTCTCCAGTGACTAAGATACTAGAGGTCAGGGCATCAACATTTAAATTTGGGAGGGAGTTTTAGTTCAGCATATAACACTAAACATTTTGCCTTAGTTTTTATTTAAAAAGAACTGGCCTCAGTGGTGGTGCACACCTGTAATCCCAGCACTCAGGAGGCTGAAGCAAGAGGATTGTTGCAAGTTTGAGACCAGCCTGGGCTACAAAGTGAGTTCAAGACCAATCTGAACTGCATAGTGAGACCCTGTCTGTAAAAGACAAAAAAACAAAAACAAAAAAAAAAAAATTGCAGTTAATTTGTAATCTACTACCTTACTGAATTTAGTTATTAATTTTAGGAGCTTTTGGTAGAATTTTTTTCTTTCTTATATAAAGGATCATTTCATTTGTGAGTTGACTTTTTCCTTTCCTATACTTGTCCCTTTTATTTCTCTCTCTTGCCTAATTATTCTAGCTAATATTTTGTGTACTATATTGAACAAAAGTGGTGATAGTGGATATCTTTATATTTTTCCTGATTTTAGAAGGAAAGCATTCAGTTTTTCCTCATTCAGTATGATGTTGGCAGGTTTGTTTTATAAGGTTGAGAAAAGGTCCTTCTATTCTTCAGAGTTTTTTAATCATCAATGATGTTGGATTTGTCAAGTCTTTCTGCATCTACTGGGGTGATCATGTGATTCTTGTCCTTGCTTTTGTTTATGCAATATTTTGTATTTATTGATTTGTATATGTTGAACTTGTATTCCTCGAATGAAGCCTACTTGGCCATGGTATTTGATATTTGTAATGATTTGTTGCATTCTATTTGCCAGTATCTTCTTGAGGATTTTTGCATCTATGTTGTTGATTAAAGAGATTAGGCCATATGCCTCTTTTTTTAGTGGAGTCTTTGTCTCATTTTGGAATCAGGATAATAGTAGCTTCCAAGAATGACTTTAGTAGTATTTCTTCTATTTTAATTTCATCACAGATTTTGAGAAGTATTGGTGTTAGATCTTTCCTGAAGTTCTCTAGAATTCAGCATTAAAGCCATGAAGGCCTGGGCTTTTCTTAATTGGTAGGCTTTTCTTTTTAACCTTTTAAATTTTGTTGCCTGTTATTGGATTATTCAGGGGTTTTGTATCTTCTTGGTATATTTTTGGTAATTCAGAATTACTTAACCTACCTGGCATATGCACTCTATGTTAATGTTGTTAATGTTGGTTTTATTGTCTTTTTCTAGGATATCTTCGAGAATTTTTGGAGTGCTGTTTTGGTGGTTATGAATTTCCTTAGTTGTTCTTTGTCATGGGAAGGCCTTATTTCTCCATAAATATTGAAAGATAGTTTTACAGGATATATTAGTCTATGTTGGAAGTTGTTTGTTTGTTTCTAAGAGAGTACCCAAAGCACGTCCCCCTAAACTCTCCTGTCCTTTACGGTTTGTGTTAAGAAGTCTGCTGTAATTCTAATGGGTTTATTTTATTTTATTTTATTTGGTACTGGGGATTGAACTCATGACCTCGCACTTGCCAGACAGGCACTTGTGCTGCTGAGCTATATCCCTGGTCCATGGGTTTCCCTTTATAAGTGATTTGTAGCTTTTCTCTGACAGCTTTTAAGATTCTGTTCTTGTGTTGGACTTCTAGAATTTTAACTATGATATGTTGTGGAGAAGTTCTTTTGTAATTGTGGCTATTTGAGTTTCTAAGTGCCTTGTTTATCTGTATTTTATTTTATTTTATTTTATTTATGTATTTTGTCTTTTTGAGACAGGGTCTCTCTATGTAGTTCAGGCTGGCCTTATGCTCACTTTGTAGCCAAGGCTGGTCTTGAACTTGCAGTGATCCTCCTGCCTCAGCCTCCTGAGTGCTGGGATTACAAGAGTACACCACCATGCCTGGTTTATCTGTATTTTAAATTATTTCCCCAAATTGGGAAATTTTTCTGCCATTATTTTTGTAAATAGTTTTTTTTTTTTTTTGCCATTTGGGTTGTCTTCTGATTTTTTCAATAATTTCAATTAATCTTAGGTTACTCTTATTTCCATTGTCTAGCAGCTCTTTGATTCATTTTTTTATGTTGTCTTATTATTCTTAAGGTATGTCTGAGTTTATGGTCACAGGCATTGTCTTAGTTACTTTTTACTCATTGCCGAGACAGAATACTGATGCCCACAATTAGGGAAGGAAAGGTTTATTTCTTACAGTTTCTGGGGAGTTTCAGTCCGTACTTAGTTGGCTCCAAGGCAGCATGGCGTGACAGGGCTGCCGTTCATGGTGGCCGCAAGCTGCAAGCATGCTGGCAAGAGAGAGGTGGAAGCGTGGAAACGCAAGAGGAAGACCCACCTTCCCTTACACTGTATCTCATCTCCACCCCTGGGTGGGCGCAGGACTCAAATTGCCACTCCCCACGCCTGACAACAAACCAATAACAAGCACTAGACTCAGCCCCATTAAAAGTCTATGAGGACTTGGGGGGACATAGTATATCAGCCAATACAGGCATCAACTCTATCTTCCACTTCTTCCATACTGTCCCCACACTGGCAACTTTTGTTGTCCATACTTTCAGTAGACCTTTTAATTTCCTGGATTTATATTTGGTATCTTTTTGTGTACTCCAATTATTTGCTAACCTTGCATATCATGTTTTGTATCATTTTATTTAGCTCACCTACCCTTTTTTTTTTTTTTGGTAGTGTTTTCTATAAGCTCCTGGACACCTTATTGATTTATTTTTTATCTTCTCTTTTATCATTTTGAGTAATTCAGCCTTGTGGCTTTTGATTTCTTTCCATTCAATGCCCCATGGATTCGTTTTGGGAAAGTTAAAGGATTTTGGAGGCATTTTGTTGCTTTGTATTCTCCTGTTTCTATTTGTTCCTTTCTTTTGTCTCTCCAGCTTCTCCACTGTTTCCAGTCTTCCCGTCAATTCCCTTCCAGTTTCCAGAGATTCACCTCTTTTCTTCTCTTTGCCAAGTTGCCTTGCAGGCGTCTCAACTTCAGGACCTGAGAGGCCACACTTTACGGCTACTCTGTACGTGTCATCTTCCAGGAGTCTCTTTGTATTTGATGGGATTCAGAACCCATGTTTCTCTCTCAGGGGAAACAGGAATGTGCATTTTCTCTTCTGGGAAATTTCATAGATGATGGAATATTTCTCAGCTTTTTTACTCCTCCCACATGTAGGGGGGATGTCACATACCTACAAATGAGGGGCTCACTAGGAGCTTGAGCTGTGGAATTCCACAATTTTGGATGCAAACTTTTTCTTTACATCTTGCTCAAAAGCCATGTGTCTTTGTCCAATATTTTATCCTTTGTGAAGATACAATAAGAGCTACTTTAAAAGAGAAATCCCAACAAGACTATGGATTTGGAAAAGACAGTTTTCTTTTCTTTTCTCCTGTAACAGCCTACAGTGAAGCAGCCCAGGGTGGGATGAACAGCTCAGCCCCTCCTTGACTCCTTGAGGTTTTTGTTTTGTTTTGTTTTTTATCTCTGGACCTATGATGCTGCTCTGTCTCTTGCCATCACATCTGCATTTCAGACAGCAGAATGGAAAAATGAAGAAGAAAAATAATAATCTCTATTAAAGGCAAGATGATATATAAGATGACTTATATCCAATTAGTAGCACTGTCTTACTGTTACTGGCTACTGGGTTCATATGCCAGGTTTGTTTGCTCTGTGCTGACCAGAACAAAGGAGGCTATTTGTTTTGGTAAAAAAGGAAAAAGTATTTATTTAGAGCTAACTGTGAGGAAATGGAGGGACCCATTTGCCTCAAATCACATCTCCTAGCGTACAGGTGTGTAAGAGTCTTTATAGTCAGAAACAGGGGAGGGCAAGCACAGAGATAATGCAGACTATCTTTATCACTTCCAGCTATTTTCAATTCTTTCTCCCCTTTCTTGTGGAAATAGAATGAGGATCTGGGTCTCCTGGTGACAGAATATGCATATTCTATTTATTCGCCATGAGGAAAGGCAGGGGAGGGCTGTGTATACCACAGGCGGGAGAAAGGTTAGAGAAACCACTAATCTCTAAAGAAAAAATGATCTAACTTTTAAAGGTCTGTTTTAAGGAATAGGTTATAACAGCTGTTTGCAAAGATGATGGGAAAATGTAATCTATAACTAAATAACCACAAGGGCAGCTAAAACAGAGGTCTTACTATTGGAGAAAGAGGAGCATAATAAATTTTATTCTATGTTTTAACTTGGATTCTTTTAAAGTAGAGCTTAAGGAAATGATGTAGATCTAGTTTATCTTTACTTACCTAAAAACCAATGATGGTGGTTCCAGGCAGCAGAAGTGAAGGAAGGCATGGGAAGGTTGAGACAAGGAAGGGAAAAAGCCAATAAAGATTATGCTGCTCAACTGGAAGCCATTGTGGAAATTGAACACATTTAGGTCATCTGCAGAACCACGCAGAATATGCTTCAGGATTGTTGCATATAAGGACAAGGAGCCTGGGGCATTTATCCACTGACTTCCATCTCTGATTACTTATTAATTCTCCTGGGCCTCCAGGCTGTGCCCCTTCTCAGGCTGTGTAAGTTTCCACGTGGCTGCAGGATACCCCAGGGTACACTGCGGCACTCATTGGAGGTGGGACACTCACCGTGTGCATGCAGTTGCCCACTTTGTGGCACTAGTGTCAAATGGGTTAGGGGAATGTGGCTCAGGACATGTCAGGGTTCCCCTCCTGAGTAGAACCAAGACTCTGACCCATTCTCTGAAATGAACATAATGGGGCTGTGTCCCAGCATTGGGTGGGGAATGGGAGAATGTGTATAAAGTACCTAAGGCAGAGTCTACAAGCAGCAGGTGCTCAATAAATGTCAGCTTGCCTTTCCTTTGCTTCTCCCCTTATCACCTTAACACACTACCCTAAGAATTAACTTTATTTCATTAATATAAAAAATCTTCATTGAGTTCTTCAACCCTTCTATAAATTTGACACTTTAAGCTTTCATAATAATAGAAAATACCTACACATTTTAGCTTGCTAATTTAATATGAAATATCTATTTCAGGTTCTGTGTTCAGCATGTGGCTGGAATAGATGCAAAGATGAAGTGTGTCACAAATTACTGGGAAGAAAGTTCACATCTGAAGTACAATATGTGCTCTTTAATGCCTTTCTCGTGCCTGTAACTGCATGTTATGCATCCCCAAATTCCATGAGTGTTTGAATGCCTACATCACATACATAACTGAAGTGACTAGGCTTTTTATTTTTATTTTATTTTATTTATTTATTTTTTTTTGAGACAGCGTCTTGCTAAGCACTCTGACTTTGAACTTGCAATCCACCTGCCTCAGCCTCCTAAGTAGCTGAGGTTATAGGCATGTGCCACCGTGCCCACCTAGTAGTAAAATTTTATGACCTAAAAGCTTGAATAATTAAAAAAATGTTCCAGAAATTCATAAAGTCTCCAGGTGCACAGCTGCTGGTATAAGAGATGCCATGCCAACATGTATATTCATGAATCATTTATGGATCTGTAGGAGAGAGACACTCTAGTAGGAGTTGTGCTCAAGATATGGTCAATACAAGATTTTTGGCTTGGCTTGTATGATTGGGGTTAATTCACCACAGGGAAAAATTACAAGAGCTGTAATTCTGCATTCCACTGAAGCTTTGTGTTCAAGTGAAGATTTGGGATCAGGTAGAGAGTCACAAGAATTGGGTTGTATATAAACCATTGTGTTTACTAGAGAAACAAGTGTTCCATACAGTCTCCAAATTCTTACTGATGCCCTTTAAAGTTTTATTTTAAAAGTTATTTTACTGTAAAATGGTCTTTTGGGGGGTACCTAGCCTTCTGAATTTTAGCACAAGTGTATGCCCACTACAGTCAGGATACAGAATAGTTCTATTATGTCAAAACTCATTTGCCACTTCTTTATAGTCAAATATTCCCTAACTCCTACAACCACTGACCTGCTCTACATTTCTATAATTTTCTTTCTACAAAAATGTCATAAAAATGGAATGCTATCGTGTGTAATCTTTTGAGACTGGGCTTTTACACAGTGCTTCTGAGGTTCATGGAAGTTATGAGTATCAATAGTTGGTTGCTTTTTTATGGTTGAGTGTGTTCTACTGTGTAGATGTAGCACTTTGTTTATCTGCTCATCCATGTAAGGGCATTTGGATTGATTCCAGTTTCTGGCAATGATGAACAGAGTTGCTATAAATCAGATTACTTATTAACTGCACGAGTGAAAGAGTTGCCTTCACGGTGGAGACATGGTTGGGTTTAACATCGCTAGGACAGGACAAAGCAGCGTTGTAAGCCTCCAGTGGGATTCTCAAAAGGGCGTAGTATTATTCCTGTGCTATTCCTGCCAAGAGGCATAACCTGCATGTAAGCAGGAGGAAATTATCACACTAACCTGGAGTGAGAGCCATTGTATAAAACAAGCGA
The DNA here is from genome assembly GCA_004363535.1 of Dasyprocta punctata. Classification (NCBI taxonomy): domain Eukaryota; kingdom Metazoa; phylum Chordata; class Mammalia; order Rodentia; family Dasyproctidae; genus Dasyprocta; species Dasyprocta punctata. The sequence continues at coordinate 13,274 of RJWM01037074.1, forward strand.
ATGCTACTCTATACATTTGACAGTGCTGTGAAAGAAAATCACAGAATGGGGAACTGTTCCATTTTTAGTTCTGAATACTAAAAACATGTGGCAGCTAAATGTAATCTGTGCTTTTGAATGAGGAAAACATTGCTACAAAGGGTGTTACTAGGAAGTAATGTTGGGAAAAGAGCGTATGAGTGCTAAAATTTCTGATTTTGAGAACTTTTATTGTAGTTAGAGTACTTAAATTTTTCTTAAAGTTAAATGTGATGGTAGTTTCAGACAGTTTTATGGGGAAAGGTTTAAAAAGCTTATTGAAAATTAGGCAAAGTATCAGTAACATAGGAAAGATACACAAGTAGGATGAAAGATTAAGTATAGGGCTGGGAGTTTGGCTTAGTGGTTTAAGGGCCTGCTTAGCAGAATTGAGGTTGTGAGTTCAAACCCTGGTACCGACAAAAAACAAAACAAAACAAAACAAAAAAAATTAAGTATATGACCATGTCCCGAGAGTAATTATCCTCTTCTTCTTGTGGTTTATTTTTTACAAAATTTATAGAAAGGTTGAAGAACATAATCAAGAGCATACAGCTAATGTAAGAAAATAAGTTTTAAAATATTTATATAATATACTTATATATTTTATATATTATATAATATATATGGATGTGTTTTTAGAAAGAAATTGACCTTTGAAAAAACTTTTGGATAGAAAAGGTCTGCAAATATGTCAATTGTTTATATGTATATATCTGTATATTAACATATGCACATATCCATTTATGTATATATTACATATGTATATACACATATGTGTATGTATATCATCTCCATATAAATTTGGAGATATCTATATATGTGTATGTGTAAATTTGGATTGGAAAAAAGGAATGCATCCAACGAGTAGCACAAAAAGAGTTATGTTAGTAAAATAAAACTCCTAAGCCCTTTGCATTATGAATCAGAAGCTGAGGTCCTTATAATCAGTACTTTGAAAACTTTGTGTGACTATGGTTGTACCACCATGAGTATAGTCTCTTCCCAAATGTGGCTGTTCTATATGTTCATGAGAAAACTCCCTACAAAAATGTTATCTCCTTAGAAGTAATTTACTGGAACTCTGGGTGAAGTCGTGTAGTAGAGACTAGTTTTAACTTTGTTTTCTCATGTTTTATGCTCCCATTTTATTTTTCCCATCATCCACATATGATGACAGGTGGGAAAGGAGTGACAGACGAGACAGAAGAACATGCAATCCAGGTCATCTGTGACAGTACAGTGCCAGCAGGCACGACAGAAGGTGGAGAAGGAGGTTGAACAGCATCAATCAGTGGGAGCCCAACAGCAAGCTGCAGTCACTCCTTCCTTGCATTCCCTTTTCCTAAGTGTTTTAGTAGCAGGCAGCCCAAAAGGGGGATAGAATGTCTCAGGTTGCTTAAAGGAAACAAGAAAGAAAAACTGGTTTTCTCTTGGAGATAAGGAAATGGTTGTAAAGACACCTGGCAAGTTTGAACTGAATATAAGGGATGAATGTGCAGGTTCTGATCTTCTAAAAGTGGAGGTGTCCATCCTGTGGAGAAGGGGTAGGAGAACTCAGGGTCAGAGGGCCAGTGATGGGGTCATCGCAGTGACCTAAGCATCAAATGAGAAAGGCTGGGACTAAAGCAGAGTTATTGTGCAGGAGGCAGGAAGAAAAGTATCAAAACAAGACAGTGAAGGATGTGGGAGAGAAAGAGAAAGAAGAGCATCAAAAGTTAGTGGAAGAGAGTTATCTCAAGGGAGTAGGAAAGGAATGGAGACTGGTGTGAAAGGCAGTGGATACATTTCTTTTCACAGCACATGCTTTGAGATTTCAGGGACAGGAAATATTTAATCAGAAAATATTTTTGGGTTAGCAAAGGAAAGAGATGAGGATTGTGGCAATCTGGTCAGCACATGTTGATAAAATAAAAGGCACTAAAGTCAAATTTTGACCTTTTTCACAAAATAAGCATTAGGGTTTGGTTGTTAACCTTTTGATTTGTTCTGTTGAGTCTCCCTACTTGACCAAAACACTGTACTTCAGAATAAATGTAGGATTTAAATGAAAAATATCATAAGTAGCATTTTAATCTAAATTAGCCAAGTTGAACTCCTTCCACAAAATAAAATATGTACAATATATGTATGTTGATATTTTGTTTTAAAAGTATAAAGAGGGAAAGGCAATCATTATTAAAAGAGAAAAACAGATTATTTCTTACTGAAACAGCAAAAGTCTTACTAAACTTCAGAGTACTAAAACAGTCTATTTTTAGGTTAAGCAATATGCTAAATGGCTCCTTAGGCTGCCTTTTTTTTTTTTTTTTTTTTTTTTTTTTTTTTTTTTTTTTGTCTTTTTTGAGACTGGGTCTCACTATGCAGTTCAGGCTGGCCTTGACCTTACTTTGTAGTCCAGGCTGGTCTCAGGCTCGCAACAGTCTTCCTGCCTCAGCCTCCCAAGTGCTGGTAGGCTGCTTTGTTTTTTTTTTTTTAATTTTTTTTTTTCGGCACCAGGGATCGAACTCACAACCTCGCACCTGCCAGGGCAGGCACTTAAGCCACTGAGCCAAACCTCTGGCCCTAGTTTTTCGAGGCAGGGTCGCACTATGTAGCTCAGACCAGCCTTGCGCTCGCATTGTAGCCCAAGTGGGCCTCGAACTCACAACGCTCCTCCTACCTCAGCCTCCCGGGTGCTGGGATTAAAGGCGTGCGCCACCACGCCCGGCTCTGGTAGGCTGCTTTTTAAAAACTTAAGAAAAGAAAAACTTTCAGAGTTTCAGATGAGGTACCAGAAAATTACAGATAATTCTAAACTCGTTTTCCTTTTGTGATTTTGTTTGATAGCCAGAGCCACATCCCTCCTAACCCTGTTCCTTAACTTCTGAATCAGTCTGTCCTCCACATCTGTGATTTCCCATCTCAGCGATGTTATGGACCTAAGGTTACAGAACAGGGAAGCCTTTGGGCTGGACACTCATACAGGGTGCTCTGTAGCGAGCTCAGCCCCACTCATTTGCTGGGTGTACCCCGTGCTATGGGTGTGCTGCAGTCATCCACCAAAGAACATCCCGCGTGTCCCAGTTTCTAAGTCTTCCAACAGAAACTACCATGAACGTTGGCGAATAGGTTTCATATGATCATCGTTTTCATTCTTCTGAGACAGATTCCCAGGAGTTTTTTTTTTTTAATTTTTATTTAAGAGAAAAAAAAAGACACATATAAGAAAGACAAAAAGCAAAAGAGACAAACAAACGACTAGAGTAAGTGCACAACAGTAACATTACAGGTTTACAAAACAAGATGATAGAAACTTGACAATGGTTGCAATATTGCGTATCATTACCTTCAAAATGGTTGTTAACATTAACAGATATAGACATGTAAAATTGATCTAATCATATGAGTATTAACTGTTCTTTCTCAATAACTAATACATTCAGCAGTATGTTTGTTTTAGTCATCTTACACATACATATATACAGATTTATATCTTTTCCTTTTCCCTTTCCTCTTTCCCCCTTTTCCCTTCCCAATTACTTTTTCTCTTTGAGCTGTTTTTACCCATACATAGTATTTATTATAGATTTTGGATCATATAAACTTTTCCGTTTCTTACACTAGGGAGACAATACGGTATTTACACATGTGGGTTTGATTTATCTCACTTATGAGTATGGTCTCAAGTCGTGTCCATTTACTTATAAAAGTCTCAGTGCAATCTTTCTTAATAGCTGAGTAGTACTCCATTGTATAAAAATACATCTTTTTTATCCATTCTTTGATTGATGGGCACTTGGGTTGTTTCCAAGATCTGGCTATTACAAATTGGGTTGCTATAAACATGGGTGTACAAATATCACTTTGGTATGATGTTTTCAATTCTTCTTCCAGGAGTTTATAATGCTGCGTTGTGTGGTAGTTACTATTTTCTTTTTTGCTTTAAATTCTTTTTATTTTTTAAAAGTCTGTCTTCAAAGTATAACCAGTTATGATTAGTTATGCTTTTAACAAAATTTTTCAATGCCTAAACAGATTCATTGTCTAAACATATCTTCATGAATGAAATTGGGAAAAAGAGAAGGGAAGGAGTTTCAAAACACAGACCAAAAAAAAAATCACAAAATATGGGTTTAATTCCACTTTTAAACCTAAAAAAAGAGTACCAAGAAAACAGACACAAGTAAAAACACAAGTAGTAGTGTTACGTTGGATAATGCAGGACTTTTCTAAGTTGCATGAACATAATTGAAGTTTTAGAATACATACAGACACTTAGAAAAAGACTGTACTAGTACTTAAAAATGATGATCCACTATGATAGAATCACTTGAAGACAGAAGCTGAGCTTTTCTTACAGTGAGATTTTAAGAAATTATTTTGCCAGTAATAAAAATGGGTAATGAGTGAATTAAGTTCTAGAACAAAAACAAAACAAAA
>RJWM01037075.1:0-17665 GCA_004363535.1 Dasyprocta punctata
TTTTTGGCACTGGGGATAGAACTCACAATCTTGTGCCTTCTAGACACGTGCTTAAGCCACTGAGCCAAACTCCTGGCCCTACTTTTTTGAGGCAGGGTCACACTATGTAGCTCAGACTGGCTCTCATTTCATTTTTTAGCTGAGAGATTATTTCTGATTTGAGTTCCTGTATAGCTTCATGGAGTCGTTTCCTTACTTCAGTTGCTATCGTTTCAGAAATTTCAGTTGTGTGATTCTCAGTGTCTTCCATTTCAGTGTCTCTTGGGTTTGTTCTCAGTGGGCTGGGGGACTGAGACTGCCTCTTGCTCTTTTGTCATTTTCTTCTGGGACCTGTGTGACTGGGCAGGCAGCCTCCCAATGGATTGCACTGGAACACTGTGCTGGGTAGAGCTTCAATCCTCCAATATCCCCCTGGCTAACTGTTGTACACCCCCAGACTATGGTGCTGGATCCTTGGGCTCTGTGGTCTGTGAGACTGGTTGTGTGTTCCCCTGATGTAATTTGTTGGGTTTCTCTGGGACTCTGGACTGGACAAAGTTTGTATCCTCCCTGTAGCTAGCAGGGTCACACTTCAGAGCTTGTTTCTGGGGCCTAGAACCTGGCTGTGTGTGTTCAGAACCTCTGCAACCCAGGTGGCTAGCAGAGACGCACCCCTGGAGTGTGTCACAGGACCTTCCATCTTACTGGGTGGGGGTTGGAATCTCTGGGACCCAGGCTGCCAGGTGGAGTGCACCCTGGAGTGTGGCACCACCAGGACCTTGAGTCTGGCTGCAAGGAGTTCAGGGCCTCTGGAGTGTGGGGCAGGCACAGGTGTACCCCCGGCATAAGGTGCTGGTGCCTTCTCACTGGGTGGAGTTCACAACCTCTAGGGCCTGCCACGTGGCCACACCCCTGAACAATGAAGCTTGCACCTTGTGTTCTAATGGGCAGAGCTCAAATTCTCCAAGGCCCTGCAGCCATGCTGGCCACTCCCTGATGAGCAGCTCTGGGGTTCTGGGCTGGACTGGGCTCAGTACCTCTGTGTCCAGTGAGGTTTGTTCTTGGTGGACTGGAGGACTGAGACTGCATGTTGCTCTTCCATTTTGTCATTTTCCTCTGGGGCCTGTGTGGCTAGCCATGCAGCCTTACTATGAAATGCACTGGAATGCTGTGCTTGGTAGAACGTCAATCCTCCAATATCCCTGTGGCTAATTGGGGTGCACCCCCAAACTATGGTGCTGGATCCTTGTGCTCTGTGGCCTGTGAGCCTGGCTATGTTTTCCCATGATGTACTTGGTTGGGTTTCTGTGGAACACTGGGCTGGGCAGAGCTTGTATCCTCCCTGCAGCTAGCAGGGGCACACCCCTGGAGCATGTTGCTGTGGCCTAGAACCTGGTTGGGTAGAGTTCAGAGCCACTGCAACCAACGTGGCTAGGAGAAACTCACCCCTGGGGTGTGGTGCTGGGGCCTTTTCCTTGTTGGGTGGAGTTCAGAGCCTCTAGGACCCAGGATGCTAGGCAGAGTGTGCCCTGGAGTGTGAAACCACCAGGATCTTGCATCTGGCTGTGAGGAGTTTAGAGCCTCTGGAGTGCTGGACTAGCCAGAGATTGCCCCTGGCACATGGTGCCAGATACTTGCCCCTGGCTGGGCAGAGTTTGGAACCTCCAGGACCTGCTGCATGGCTGCACCCCTGAACTATGGAGCTGGGTTCTTGTGCTTTGACGGGCAGAGCTCAAATTCTCCAAGACCCTTCAGCTATGCTGGCTGCTCCCTGATGAGCGGCTCTGGGGTGCTGGACTGGACTGGGCTCAGTACCTCTGTGTCCTGTGAGGCTGGCCAGGTATTCCCCTGATGGATTGCGCTGGGGTGCTGGGCTGGGCAAAGCTCAATCCTCTGTGCAGCTAGTGAGGGCTCACTCCTGGAGTGTTGCTGGACTTACCACCTTACTGGTTAGGGGTCAGAATCCCTTGGACCCAGGTGGCTAGGCTGAGTGCAGCCCAGAGTGTGGCACCACCAGGACCATGAGTCTGGCTGCAAGGAGTTCAGAGCCTCTGGAGTGTTTGTGCGATTTTTTTTGTTTTTATTTTTATTTTTTGCCAGTACCATGCTGCTTTTATCACTGTAACTTTGTGGTATAATTTCAAGTCAGGATTGTGATGCTCCCTGGCTTGGTTTTGTTACCCAGAATTGCTTTTGCTATTCGAGGTCTCTCCTGATTCCAAATATATTTTAGGATTGTTTTCTCTAATTCTGTGAGTTACGATATTGGAATTTTGATTGGAATTGCATTTAATCTGTATAACAATGTTGGAAGTATGGCCATTTTCACTATATTGGTTCTTACTGCCCAAGAGCAAGGGCTATCTTTCCATTTTCTGATATCCTTATCAATCTCCTTTTTCAGAGTACTGTAGTTTTCAATGTAGAGATCTTTAAGTTTCCTTGTTAGTTTGATTCCTAAGTATTTCATTTTTAAATGCTATTGTGAAATGTATGGTTCCCCTAATTTCACTCTTAGTGAGTTTGTATTTGTGTACAGGAATGCTATGAATTTTTGAGCATTGACTTTATAGCCAGCTATGATACTGAATTTGTGTATTAAATCTAGAAGTCTTTTGGTAAAGTTTTTGGGGTCTTCTATGTAGAGTACCACGTCATCTGCAAATAATGATAAATTAACTTCTTCCTTTCCTATCCTTATTCCTTTTATTTCTTCCTATTGTCTGATTGCTCTGTCTAATGTTTCCAGAAATATGTTGAATATGATAAGTGATAGCAGTCATCCTTGTCTTGTTCCTGATTCTGGTGTGATACCTTTTACTTTTGACCATTTAGTATGAGGTTAGCTGTTGGTTTGTCATAACTGACTTTTTAAAAATTGAGATACAGACCATCTATTCCAATTTCCTATAGGATTTTTATTGTCAATGGCTATTGGACCTTGTCAAATGCTTTTTCTGCATCTATTGATATGATCATGTGGTTTTTGTCCTTGGTTCTGTTACTGTAGTCTATTCCGTTTATTGATTTGCATATGTTGAACCAGTAGAATTCCTCAGACGAATTCTACTTGCTCATGGTGTGCAGTCTTATGATGTGTTGCACTCTGTTTGCCAGTATCTCACTGAGAATTTTTATGTCTATGTTCATTAGAGAGATTGGCCGGAAGCTCTCTGTTTTACTGGAGCCTTCTCTGGTTTTCATATCAGGGTAATGGTTGCTTCCAGGAATGAGTTTGGGAGTGTTGCTCCCCTTTCAATTTCATTACAGAGTTTGATGAGTGGTGGTATTGGCTCTTCTCTAAATTACTTGTAGAATTCAGCAGTGAATCCTTCAAAACCAGGGCTTTTCCTCATTGGTAATTTTGCCATTATGTCTTCAATTTCATCGACTGATATTGTACTGTTTAGAATTTTTATTTCTTCTTGATTCAGCTATGGTAATTAGTATATATCTAGGAATCTGTCTATTTCTTCTGCATTTTCCATCTTTTTTTTTTTTTTTTTTTGCAGCACCGGGGATTGAACTCACAGCCTTGCACCTGCCAGGGCAGGCGCTTAAGCCACTGAGCCAAACTCCCAGCCCTGGTTTTTTGAGGCAGAGTCGCACTATGTAGCTCAGGTCAGCCTTGCGCCGCGTTGTAGCCCAAGCCGGCCTCGAACTCACAACGCTCCGCCTACCTCATGCATTTTCCATCTTACATGTTCTCAAAGTAAATATAATGATCTTCTGATTTTCTACAGAATTCATTGTGATTTCATTCCTAATTGCATGAATTTGAGGGTTTTTTTTTCTTTCTTGGATAAGGTTGACTAAGGGTTTGTCAATTTTATTTAATCTTTTAAAGAAACAACTTTTTGATTCATTCATTGTGTATGTTGTTAGTTCAATTGCCTTAACTTTGGCTCTAATCTTTATATTTTCCTCCTTCATATGAGCTTTGAGCTTCATTTGCTCTTTTATTTTCTAGAAGCTTGACATTTAACATTAAATTATTTGAGCTCATCCTGTTTTTATGATGTGGGAATTTACTGCTATACATTCCCCTCATAGGACTGCTTTTGTTGTGTCTTACAAGTTCTGGTATGTTTGCATTTTCATTTAATTGTAGAAACTGTCTGGTTCTTCTTTAATTTCATCTGTGACCCACTGGTTATTCAGGAGGGTGTTAATTTCCACGTGTTTATGAAGTTTTTGTACTAAAGCCATTTGTTCAAAAGTTTGGTTTGGTTCTAATATTTCATTGTTGATTTTTTGTCTAGTTGATCTCTTTGTGACAGTGGGGTATTGAGGCCTCCCATTACAATTGTATTAGTGCTTATTTGATTTTTCATGTCCATTAATATTTGTTTTATATATTTGGATATGCTAGTATTTGGTACATATATATTTATGATTGTTATATTTTCTTGGACTGTTGCCTTAACAAGGATATAGTGACCTTTTTTGTCTCTTTTGATCAGTCTTGGCTTGAAATTCACTTTGTCTGCAAATAGAATACATACCTGCTCCTGCTTTTTTCTGTGCTCCTATTGCACAGAGTATTGTTTTCTATCCTTTGATTTTTAAGTCTAAGAATTTTTGAGTTGCTTTTTTGGCTTTGTTTTTGTTTTTTACTGGTAATTAAACTCAGGACCTTATGCTTGCCAGGTAAATGTGTTTTTTGTATGCAGCATATTTTTGGACCTTGTTTCCTGATCCAGTCTCTGTTTGTTTTTCAGATTGGTAAACAAAACCATTTTAAGCCAGGTGTGATGGTGCACTCCTGTAATTCCAGCACTCAGGAGGCTGAAGCAGGAGGATTGTTGCAAGTTCAAGGCCAATCTGGGCTACAAAGTGAGCCCAAAGCCAGCCTGAGCCACATAGTGAGACCCTGTCTCAAAAAGACAAAAAAAAAATTAATTGATGATTATAATTGATACGTGTTGACTTATCCTTGTGTTATTTTCTCTTTCTTTCTCCTCTGTTTAATTACTTGACTTGCATAGTGAATTCCTTCTGTTGGATTTCATGGAGTTGTAATCCTTGATATCTCCTTCTAGAATATCCTTCAGAGCATTTTGGAGTGCTGGTTTTGTGGTCATGAGTTTCTTCGGGTACTCTTTGCCATAGAAGTATCTTATGTCTTCATCAGTTTTGAGGGGTACATCAATCTGGGTTGGAGTTTGTTTTTTTTTTTAAGACATGAAATATTTCACTCCAAGCTCTCCTTAAAGTGCAGGTTTGTGTTGAGAAATTTGCTGATTCTGATGAACTTTCATTATAAGTGATTCATTTCTTTTTCCTGACATCTTTTAATATTCTGTTCTTGCATTGAATTTTCAGAATCTTGACTGCTATATGCCTTGCTGTAGATCTCTTTCATCATGGGTAACTGGAGTTCTGTATGCCTCACTTATATATATGTCAAATTTTTTCCATGCCTGGGAAATTTCCTGTCATGACTTCTGTGAACAGGTTTTTTGTTTGTTTGTTTGTTTTTGTTTTTTTAATGTTATTTGCCCTATCTCCTGTTTTTCCATTGACTCTGGTCAATTTTATGTTGTTTTTCTTTGCATCACCTTGCAGCTGTTGGATTGATTTTTCATGGTCCCTTGACACTTTTAAAAAATCTTTTCATGATTGTCAACTGTAATCATGTCTTTTAGATCTGATATTCTGTCCTTAGAATATTGCTTCATTCTGCTGTGTATAGAATTTTTTAATCTCCTGGATACCTGACTGAATCTGTTTCACGGATTCTACTTTTCTCCTATTTTAGCATTCATGATTTCTGTAATTTTCCTAAGCTCCTCTATTTTTAAAATCTGTATATTCTCAAGATTCACTAATCATTCCCTTCATTATGGTCACCATCTCTGACATTATCTGAGAAATTATTTCTAATTTGATTTTTTTCTAGTGCTTCATTGATTTGTTATCTTTGATTGTACCACTTCAGAGTCCAGGTGGGTGGTTTTAAATTATTCCAACTCATTGACTGCTGGGTTTGCTTTTGGCAAGCTGAAAATCTGGGGTTGCATTTTGCTTCTGTGTCTTCTCATGTTGTTATTATTTTTTTAAGTTTAATTCATGCATTGATGCTCATAAATTCTTTATGGTAGGTATCTTTATTGCTAGCACTGAGAACCATTAGGAAATGACTACTTCTCAGAGATGTCTTCTAGGTGTAGCTGCCTTTTGGGTTTTGAGTCTGCTGCAAGATCCTACCTCTTTAATTTATTGGAGATGAGAAATTGCTACCTATTTTGCCTCTGATTCTTTGGCAGTAGCCTATAGTGTTGTTTTATGATCCTCAGGTAATCCCAGTCTTGGTATACAAGGAAAAACAATTGACTGAAATAATTATATCACTGTGACTAAAGTACTACAATCAATAATGACAGCCGCATCAAACACACCCTATAAAATGACAAACTGTTGTAGCTATTAATTTACCACCTTTAATTTTATGAACAGGATTTGTGGTCATATAACCCAATCTAAAACAAACTAGAAAATTATGTGCAGTAATTTCTGTTGACCCCTCATTGTGGTGATTTTAGCCTCAGTAAAGAAAATTTAAAGGAGTTAGGCTAAGAAATAGAGAAGTAGTAGAAGAAAAAGGGATTAGAAAGAAGGAAGATTATGAAAGCTTTGGGAACTGGTGAAGACAGGAGGGAAGATGGAAAAAAAACAGAACAACAACAGAACAAAACAATAATAACAAAAAATGCAAACAATATTCTCATTCATATAAAAATAAGAATAACCAATCAAGAAAAAGAAGCTAGAAAAAATTAAAAAGTTAAGCAAGGAAGAAAAGTAGAAAAAAAATGTCCACTTTAGGCATGTTTGTGCTGTCACTGGTTCATGGAGAGTGCAAACAAAGCCCAGGTCCATCTTGATTGATCTCAGCAAGCCAGAAGCAGAATTATGGTGGTAGTGGATCATCCCAGAAAACCCGGGCCCTTAGTTCCACTGAAGGTTGGCTGTTTCTGGGTTCTGGCTGTGAGGCTGGGACTGAGTTTTCAGCTTACGATACTCTGTGTAGCTCCTGCCAGCTTGAACTCAGCTCCCTGACCTCCCGCCAGCTTGAACTTGATTATGCCTCATTCTGACACTTGGAGCCACTAGATGGATCCAACCTGTAGTTGCTCTGTGTTTTGATTTCTTTTGGTCCCTTTCCAAAATGGCTACCAGTCAACAGCCCTCTCTTGGGAGAGGAGAGTGTCTGAACCCAAATAATTCATCGGCCTCTGCAGCCTACAGTGTCCACTGTTCCATGCCACAGTTAGATTTCTCTGTGGAGGCCTCTGGGGTTGTGAGTAGTCACCATACCTCTGCAGGTTCGCACTGACCCTCCTCTGGCACAAGCTGGGGCTCATGGAGAAAATATGACTTGCTAACTGCCTTTTCTGCGTTGTGATCTCTCTTTTCCTTCTGTGTGGGCTTTTTCAGTTCAGATCCTTACTGGGTCCTGGGAACCAACTTACCTCCTCCTTCTCTTCCTCACATTGCTACATTCCAGCATGTGGATTCCAATTATGGGACAGACTGTTTCTCTGCTACTCACCATTCCACCATCTTCTTGGACTCTTCAATGTTTTCTTTCTGTTGCCAAGATACAACACTTTCTTTTATCCTATCTTCACGTTCACTCATTCATTCTGCCTGCTCAAATCTGCTAGTCAATCCTTTTAGTGAATTTTTCATTTCAGTTATTATATTTTTCTGCTCCAGAGTTTGTTTTAGTTTCTTTATATATTTAATACCTATTAATATTTCCATTGAATCTATATGTTGTTTTCTTGGCTTTCCACATTTTCCTTAATTCTTGAACTCTTGAATATGATAAAGAAGTTGTTTTAAAGTCTTTAGTAGATCTACCATTCAAGTTTCTGTTAATTTATTTTTATTATTTTATTTATTTATTTATTTATTTATTTAGTCATTTTGAGACAGGCTCTCACTATCCAGTTCAAGCTGGCCTTGAACTCACTTTGTAGACCAGGCTGGTTTCAAACTCACAATGACCCTCCTGTCTCAGCCTCTTGAGTGCTAGGATTATGGTGTGTGCCACCATACCCAGCTTAATTTATTTTTTTCTTTGAAAAGCATTTACATTCCTCTTTCTTTTTAAACTTTGTGATTTTTTTGTTGTCAAAAACTGGCATTTGAATCTAATCTAACTCCAGAAATCAGATTTTCTCTCTTCTCCAGGATTTGCAATTTTTTCTGTTTGCTTGGTTGATTGGTTGGTTTGTCGATTGCTTGATTTAGTAGGCTATCTCTGTTCAGGATCAGGTAAGGTATAAATATAAAGTTCTCAAGTTTTTCCTGAGACTGCTTCTTTCTCTTGCTATATGCTGCCACTTTCTCCTTTATATGAAGTTGCTTTTGAATGTTCTCATCTTTAATGCCTGATCTCACAAGAGGAAGAGGAGACAATGAAAGAGGAAGAATGGTTCTGGTCCTGTGAATGCCCTGGAAGTCCCTTCAGCAGGACTGGGGGAATTTAACAACAATGTAGCGAGCAGCAATAACGATTTCCTGCTTCTATGCAACTTTGCCATCAGAAGCAGAAAGAGCAGTCAGCTCCCACTGTTTGGAGGACAGGGGACTTATTGCCACACCTGGCTTCTTCAAGCTGTGAGCAAGCCACTTTAGACACAAACACAGTTCCTGCTATAGGGCTGAGAGGAGGATATCAGAAATGCTGTTGTAGTAATAACTTAAATCTTAAATTTCTAGCTAGGCCTTCCAGAATCTGCAAAGCTTCAGTAGACTGTAAAGCTCCAAAGCAGTTCCATCAGACAGGTTCTGCCAGGGCAATTATCTAGTTGTGGTGACAGATTCCTAATGCTTCCTATTTTGCCATCTTCCCAGAATGCTTCTTTCAGAGACTTTTTGCTGTTATTTTACAAACAATTCTGACAACACTGAGTGTCTGGTTTCCAAGACCATAGTAGATCAGAAGCAGCAATTCAGAAAGAGGAAAGCAGGCAGCACCAGAGAAGCCCACTGCCTCCCTGAATTATATAACCTAAAGTGTGGCTGTCCCCACCTCAGTATCTGAGGTTTCAATAATTTCTGGCCCACAGACGGCCACTGCTCTTCTGCTCATACACTGTTGCCTATACCACCCATTCTAGGTCTTTCCTTGGCCTCTAGCTGGTGAAAGACATCTGCTTGTCTCCACCAGCCCTTCCAGAGAAAGGTTGCCCATGCAGAGTTCACACCCCACATGTAAAGGTCTCCTCTGCCAATTCCACTAGTGCCATTTTCTCTTTCTAAAACCATAGGAAAATACTACTCTTACCAGCAAATGCCTCTCTCTCTTTTCTCTCCTGCCTTCCCCTGTCTTCCTCCCTCCCTCCTCTCCTCTCTCCTGGCTGCCATGAGGTGAGAAGTTTTGCTCCATTGTTCACTCTCTGCCATGATGTTTGGCCTTATCTCAGCCATAAAATGACAGAGCCACGTGATCTTGGACTGAAACTGTGAGACAGAATAAACCTTTTCCCCTTTAATTTATTAGATATTTTGTCATAGTGACAAAAACTGTGATTGACACAGAGCCCTATTCTAGTTCATCCCCACTGAGTTCCTGAATCAATACAAGTAAGGGGATATAGTTAGTCATCTATCCTGAACATTTGGTAGGACTTAAATTTCTAGAACTCTTTGGAGGGAGGCAGGGGGTGCTGGGAACTGAGCCTAGGGCCCCACACATGATAGGCAGGAACTCTTCCACTGAGCTAATGCCCCAAGTCCTCTGCCACTTTCTAATAGTTATGAAGCCAATCTATCCAGATCATGCAGATGACCTCTCAGGACAGCTTCCTAATTCAACACACTGACCTGTCAGAAGCTTTGCTGTGATTTAGCAAAAATATTCTTGCATCATCGTTAGGTGCCCACCAAACATACAAATATATGCATCCACACACAAGCATCTGTACACACGCAAACACTAACCCTGGTATTCAACCTTGGCAATTGTGGTGATTTGATAACTGGTGGTCGACTTGTAATGACCGGCTGAACTGAATCAGTAGGGTACTGGGTGTGGTTGGCCCACCTGAGGATTGTTGCCAACAACATAAAAAGGAAAGGAAGAAGTGTTGTTGTAGTCCTCCATGTTGCTGGTACTCCTGTTGCCATTGTTCTCTTGGAGGAGGCTGCTGAATGTCTTTCTTGATATGACCTTGTCTGTTCTCGCTGTCAGAGGAGCTCAGGACATTGTCGTCATTGAGCATGGCTGCGGTTCACTTTGAGAGAGCTCTGGTCCTTACTTTGAGCATGACTTCCTAGTTCTCGTGGGGAAAATGGTATGCTGTGCTATCTCCTGAAGAAGCTTGTCACACTGGCTTCCTGATATGAACTTGGCTGTTCTCATCATTGGAAGTGCTCAGGACCTCCTTGTTGCTGAGGAAGGCTGTGATACTCTTTGGGGGACCTCTGGTCCTTATTTTGAGCATTGCTTCTTGGCTCCAATGCATACCCCCCCACCTATCGGCACAGATTCTTCATCCCACTTGCACAGACTTTCTAGCTTCCACCCCTGACCTTTGGGCCTCCCCAGCGCAGATCCATGAAACAGACTTGCATGAGACATTGTTGTGGGGTCTAGGTTTTCAGCTGGACTCATGCAGGATGTTGCTGTGGGATCCAGACCCTCAGCTGGATTCTTTGAGCCTCAGTGTATGGAGAGATTTCCTGCACACTTCCTTCTGTATTTATTTGGGTGACTATCACAAAACACTATAAATTATATGTCCTGCATTGTCTTGTTTTCCTTGCAAACCCTGACTACAACAGCAATGCTGCAGTATAAATATTGCTTTCAAATATTAGTGATTATATTGTAATTTGAAGCATCTTAGAAAAAAATATGGCAAAACGTACCATGAATCATAAAAACGTTCACTGACACAGTCATTTCGTTAAATCATCTGTAGTCTTTAGAGATAATTTAAAATGAGAAAAAACTATGTCTCATATTGCTTACAGTGCTGAAAATTGTTTTTAAAAATCAAATGTCAAGGGTCCGGAGATTTAGCTCAGTGGCACAAATGCCTACCTAGCAATTGTGAGGTCATGAGTTTGACCCTCGGTACCACAAAAAAAAAAAAAAAAAAAAAAAAGGCACAAAAAACCAGGCATCAAGGCACATGGCTTGTAATCCCAGCTGGCACATGCCTGTAATCCCAGCTCTTAGGAGGCTGAGGCAGAAGAGTCACTGCGAGTTCAAGACCAGCCTGGGCTACAAAGTGAGCTCAAGGCCAGCCTGAACTGCATAGTGAGAGCTTGTCTCAAAAAGACCAAAAAAAAAAAAAAAAAAAAAAAACAGATCCCATCAAAACTCTGGTGCAGTCCTCAATGTCTGCAGTCCAAACACTGCAAGTGATCCCTGTTCACCATTTGTGTGGCCACGGGGGACTCTTCAGTTACAATGTGATGAGGTCTACCAGGTTGCCTTTAGAAGGAGTCATGCTGTCAGGAAAGAAATTTACTAAGGTGTCAAAAGATCTGAGTTCTTTGAATATAGGTGTGATCCACATCAAAAAACCCTAAAGCTGTAAAATCTGAACCAGATTTGAATAGAGCAGAAGCTAGGAGTTGGAACTCTTTTGTCTCTTCTGGGTCTCAAGGATCCACAGTTATATAAAGATCATTTTGCAACTATCTTAGAACACTAAGAGGTTCTATTTGGGCCTTTTCTTCAAATCTGTGTTTTCTTATGAGGTATTTGCAGTGCCTCAGAAGTAATCTTTAGAAGGTCGACCAGAAGTCATAAAGTCTCATTTTTGGAGAACAAGATTTTCCTGGGTTCCCATCAAATAAGTAATGAACCTTGTGTAACTGATCATAAACAAGCTGATGGGCAAACCTTGGATGTGGTTCTTCCTCCTCTAGATTTTTACTTGGATCATCCTTTGCAGTTTGATCCTTCTTATAGATACAAGACCAACTGTTCCTCACAATGTCATAAATCCAGAATGAATTTCTGCCATTCCCTTCTCTATTTTCCTTGTCTTTGCTGAGTCCAGATAAGACATGTATTTCATTCAGTTACTGATCAGTTGCTCTCTGTATGAATCCTTTCATTGGTACCATTCTGGAGTCTTTCTTGGTGCCATCTGATATTATATCTACATGATCGGAGTCTATATCATAACTAAAGAAATCATTCAAATAGGTTTTTGATCTGTGGTCACCAAATACATATAAACAATGTTTTTTTGAGTGGAATAACATGCAGTGTCCTATCCAAGACTGGATATCTTCAGGCCCAGTGTTACAGGAGTCCTCTCAAAGAGTTTCCAGGCTTGACAATGACAGCTGAAAGCAAACAACCCACTCAATCGTGGTTCACTGGCTCTGCTGTCATCTACACTACCATTACATATCAAAATCCTACCACCAAAGGTGTAGATCATATGTGTTACTAAGTTCATACACATCTAATGATCAGACACCAATTTCGGTCCTTCATCAGAAGCAATATCTTTTTTTTTTTTTCAGCACTGGGGATCGAACTCACAGCCTCATGCTGCCAGACAGGCACTTAAGCCACTGAGCCAAACTCCCAGCCCTAGTTTTCTGAGGCAAGGTCGCACTATGTAGCTTAGGCTGGCCTTGCACTCACACTGTAGCCCAAGCGGGCCTCGAACTCACAACGCTCCACCTACTTCAGCCTCCCAGTGCTGGGAAGAAGCAGTATCCTGACTTAGTAACATCCACGTGTTTGTGTCAATATCCTGACAGTAGAAATCACTTTTTAGAGATTGCTGCTCCTCACAGAGGAATCCAAATAATGCACCAATGTGTAGATTTGCCTCTGCTGAATATTGATGCATGTTTTATGACATGATCTGGCACTTGCAGCATTCTCTTTTTCAGTGTCTCTAGAGATACACATCCACTGATTCTCCTTCACATTTTATGCCCAGAAGTCAGAAAGATCTTGTATTCCTTCTCAGCCACCAAACAAATACACAGTCTCTGAACATCAAAAATCATCTGATGGGCCCCTCTCATTCCTGGCTGGTTATCTTCTCCAACACCTTTGGTATTTCTGGGAATGATTTGACTCCATTGTGGCTTATATTCCTATTGACTGATGGTACATTGGTTGACCAAGCCATCATTTACGGCTTTCTCAATCAATTCTTCGCAAGCATCAAAATCACCCTCCAACACCAGTTTGTTGTGCAGATCTGTTAACATAGGATGTTCCAGGGTTATCTTAGTTTTCTTTTGCAGTGATTTAAAAGCCTCTGTATAGTTGTGCTGTCAGAAATGTTTTAAGCAAAGGCAAATGGCTTCCAGTTCGGGGTACTTGCTATACCACTTGAGGCATGGGTGTACTACACTGGGATCATCAATGCCATTAAGTTCAACATACCAGATGCTAAAGTTAAAACTCGGTCCCCAGGACAAGAGTGGAACTATCTTAACTAACTGACAAAGGAACATCTGTTCATCAATTTTATGCTTCAAGGTGAATGTTTCTTTGTTATAACCATTCTTCAAACCACTAGACAATAGCTCTGTCACATTTTCTTCATTCATTCCACCAAAGAGTTTAAAATTCTTCAAACTGCAAACAAGTGTTTTCTTATATTTCCCAAACATGATATTCTGAACAGGCCTTTCAAGTTTTAGAATCAAGTACTGGGGAGGTTAGTTGCGCTCTGAAAACCATCTTAAAGACTGGTCATTTGGTTTATCCACTAAAATGTTCTCAGGAAGGTAGGTAGAAGGAGCTCCACTTGTGTAGCAAGCACAGCAGAAGCCCGCACTCCGCCACCTCAGCAACAGTCCCGCCAGCCACCATCTTGTCAGCCTCATACCAAAGAGCTATTTTAAAGCTCTCTTAAAAGAGTCTTTCTTCATGCCTGGGTTAAATCTGTCACTGGGACAAAATATCTGAGATAAACGACTTACAACGAGGATTTTTTTATTTTGACTCACACTTTCAGAAGTCTGGGCTCAGGGTCGCTCAACCCCGTTGCTTTGGGCCTGCTGTGAGCAGAAAGTCACTTCCGGAAGTGCTGCCAGGAAGCATGAGGTGGGGTGCGGGGGGGAGGGGGGGGAGTTGTCCCGCAGCTCCCTAAGGCCACACCCCCATGACCTAACTCCTCCTACCAGGTCCCACTTCCTAGAGGCTCAACAGCCTCCTAGCAACACCACAACTTTTGAAACAGCCTTTGAGAAACAGTGAGAGTCCCTGCCCTAGCAGTGCTCACTGCAGACTGTATCTGCAGACTGGACTTTTCCTTTTCCACTTCCTAAGAAGTCACTCCGTGAAGAAGCTCCTAGCTGACCCAGGTCCTGGGCTCTTAGCAATCACTCTTAACTGTCTCCTATTTAAAATGAAGTTAAACAGAAAATCAAAAAGGATATAATTACAAAATTATAGCCACTACAATTTAAACTTTAAAGATGTTTCTTCTAAGAAAAAAAAAGCTTGGGAGGAATATATAAAATTGGTGACAGTTGTGTTAAAATAGTGGCTTGTTAGATGATTTTTGGTCAAATTTTTGTAATAGTGTTTAACTATTCTTATAAATTTAAATACTTTGAGCCTTTAATGTGAAAATAATTGGCTTCTCAACTTTTCTTACTCAAAACATTCTTTATGGGTATTGTAATGTCACTGTCTCAATATTTATTTATTTATGGCTTTTTTGAGACAGGGTCTTGCTATGTAGTTCAGGCTGGTCTTGAACTCACTATGTGCCTAGTTAGGCCTCAAACTCACAGTGATCCTCCTGCCTCTGCCTCCCAAGGGCTGAGATTACAGGCATGGGCCACCACACCCACCTACTGTCTCAATTTTAGAATATGCTAAGCAATAAAAAAAATTGTCTGCAGCATTTTTGAAAGTAAGAGAGATTCAGCTTTAAAGCTGTGGAGCTTAAGGAAAGAATAATAGCAGTCTCACAGAACTCATTAGTAGTGTCGTGGCAGTCTCAATTTTGTGTATGTATACAGCTTACTTGATCATTCTAATGCCCAAAATTTTTTTAACTTTATGAAAATTGCCCAGAAAGTTGGTTCCTTAAAGGATCTTAGTACCCCCAGTGATATCATAGTTACCATTCTCTCCATGTTTGCTGGCAAAGGGACCCGGCAGCCCTTGACAGATGCATCTGCCCACTGCACTCAGCACAGCGGGGAGCACAGCTGTGGGCTGCAGCTGGCTGCGTCCCTGAATAATCATTGCTGAAAAATGCAGAAGAGAGAGGCCTCTTCCAAAGGTTTCTCCACTGTCGCCTTCTTTCTGTCCCTCTTGGCTGACTTTCCTTTTCTGCTGAGAAGAGCAAGTCTGCTCACCGTTGCTAAACAATTAAGAGCTATTGAAAACCTAGGTATCTGGTGTCTGCTCACACTGCAGGCTCCCGGAACAGACCTGTGATACCGTGGAAGACACTGACACTACCCCGACCAATTCCTGGGCATGTAACTCAGCAGAAACGGCAGCTTTAATTCTGGCCCAAACACCTGACAAGAAAAACAAAAATTCTGAGTGTCATTTGTCATTTTTAATTTGTATTTAGTTTTTTTGTTTTGTTTTGTTTTGTTTTGTACCAGGGATTGAACTCACAACCTAATGCCTGCCAGGCAGGTGTTTAAGCCACAGCCCTTTATTTAGATTTATTAAGGGCTTTTTTGGGTTTTTTGTTTTTTTTTTTTTTGAGACAAGGTCTCACTATATAGCCCAGGTTGACCTCCAACTCAGGGCAATCCTCCCACCTCAGCCTCCCGAGTGCTGGGATTACAGGCATAGGCCAGGATTTTTTTTAAAATATGAAATCTTTCTCATTATAAAATTAATGTACAAAAGATGAAAAATGAAAATTACTTTAAACAAAGCATAAATATTACCCTTAACCCAGAAATACACATTATATACAATACCCGTAAAGAATGTTTCGAGTAAGAAAAGTTGAGAAGCCAATTCCCAGTGCTCTACCACTGAGATCATTCCCAGTGCTCTACCACTGAGCTACATCCCCAGCCCTTTTTATTTTTTATTTTGAGACAGTCTCACTAAGATGCCTAGGCAGGACCTGAACTTGCAGTCTTCCTGCCTCAACCTCCTGCGTTGCTGGGATTACAGATATGCATCATTCAATACATAATATATTTTGAAAAGATTTCTGGTCTTTAAAAGATAAGAGTTTTTTTCTTCAAAAACATTTATGTAAACTATCTAAAGCTGCCATTTGAGAATCAGACTGGTACATTAGTTTCTTACTTGGTTTTCAGTTACTATTACTTTCGACTTCCTGTTTTATTAACGATGCTGCAAACCTGTTTTTCATGTTTTATGCACGATATCATAACTTCTGGAACCGCGTGCCTGCAGTTTTGCTGTAATGTTAGCACCATCTGACTCCTCTCCCCGTACACTTAACTTCACAGAATCCTCATAGGCAATCACCAGTCTCTGGCTTCAGTGAGAATTAAGCACAGGAAGAGGAAAAGCAGGCCATCTGTGCAGGCAGGTAAGACCAGTGGAAATTAAATGGGGTGTGAAAAAGAGGCACTCATGCTCTTTAAATAATGCTACTTGAGAGAAAAGCTTACCTATGTACAGAGCTAATTGCTGGACACACAGCCTTCAGGTGAATGACCAGGCCTGAGTATTCTGTTTAAAGAGCAAAAGCGACCATGTTAGCCGGGCATGGTGGCGCACGCCTTTGATCCCAGCACTCAGGAGGCTGAGGTAGGAGGAGCATTGTGAGTTCGAGGCCAGCTTGGGCTACAATGCGAGCACAAGGCCTACCTGAGCTACATAGTGTGACCCTGCCTCAAAAAACCAGGGCTGGGAGTTTGACTTAGTGACTTAAGCGCCTGTCTGCCAGGTGCGAGGTTGTAAGTTCAATCCCTGGTGCCACAAAAAAAAAAAAAAAAAAAAAGTGATCATGTTTTCCAAATCATTTTTTATAGCTCCAGATTGATCCAAGAGATTTTGATCAAACCTTAAACAGTTCAAAGATGTTAAGCCAAACACAAACAAACCTCCCCTCTGGTGAGAGTGCCGCAGCCCCTGGGCTCTGCGCCTCAGCTCAGTGCTGCTGGATTGAGTCACCCAGGGCAGCTTGCTCACGCTGCCACAGGTCTCCCCCCAGCAACATGCAGCTTCTTACCTAATCAGCCTTGCTCCACTCTTTCTTTCTTTCTTTCTTTCTTTCTTTCTTTCTTTCTTTCTTTCCTTTCTCTCTCTTTCTTTCTTTTTTTTTTTTTTTTTTTTTTTTGTCTTTTTCAGACAGGGTCTCCCTATGCAATTCAGGCTGTCCTTGGGCTCTCTTTTTGTCTGTTTCTTTTCGTTGAAACATCTGGTGGCATGTGGTGATTGGGAGCGTGGGATTAGAAGTCACACTGACTACTTGAATTCTGTCTGAGGCAATTTGAAACAAAGTAAGTAACCAATCCACTCTGTCTCAGTGATATGGCAAATGGGGATGACAGGACCTGCTGCATAGCGCCAACCTAAGGAGGTCAGGTGTTGCATTCTGGATTCAATCCCCAGTAAAAGAAGAAGAAGGAGAAGAAAGAGAAGGAGAAGGAGGCGAGGAAGAAGAAAGAAGTGGGGGAGGGGAAGAGGAGGAAGAGGAAGAAGACGAGGAAAAAAGAGGAGGAAGAAGAGGAAGGAGAAGAAGGGGAAAAAGAAAAAAGTGTGTGAAAATGT
>RJWM01037076.1:0-17701 GCA_004363535.1 Dasyprocta punctata
CATGTCAAAGGAAATCTCCAACAGAGTAAAAAGAAAGCCCACGAATTGGGAAAATATCTTAGCCAATTGTCCATCAGACAGAGGACTTCTATCTAAACCATATAAAGAATTAAAAGAAATCAGGCCCCTAAAATTCAAGGACCCAATCCAAAAATGGGCATCTGAGATGAATACACACTTCTCAGAGAAAGAAATACAAATAGCAAAAATATATGAAAAAATGTTTAACATCAATGGTCATTCGGGAAATGCAAATTAAAACAACACTGAGATTCCATCTCACTCCAGAAAGAATGGCCAAGATAAAAAAAAAAATCAATACCAAATGCTGGAGGGGCCATGGGGTAAAAGGAACTCTACTCCACTGTTGGTGGGAGTGTAGACTGGTGCAACCACTGTGGGAGTCAGTGTGGTGATTCCTCAAGAAGCTAGGATTAGGGATCCCATTTGACCCAGCTGTCCCGCTTCTAGGCATTTTCTCAGAAGAATTGAAAACATCATTTCATAGTGATATTTGTGCACCTATGGTTATAGCAACCCGATTTGTAATATCCAGATCTTGGAAACAACCCAAGTGCCCATCAGTCAAGGAATGGATAAAAAAAAAAAGGTGGTATTTTTATACAATGGAGTACTACTCAGCTATCAAGAAAGATTGCATTGAGACTTTCATAATTAAATGGACACAACTTGAGACCATACTCATAAGGGAGATAAATCAAACCCACATGTTTAAATACCGTCTTGTCTCCCTAGAGTAAGAAACTGAAAAAGTATAGATGATCCAAAATCTACAATAAATACTGTGTAAGGGTAAGAAACTGCTCAAAGAGCAAAAGTAATTGAGAAAGTGAAAAAGGAGGAAAGAAGGAAGGAAAAAGGAAAAGGACATAAATCTGTATGTATGTATATGTAAGATAACTAAAATGACTATACTGCTGAATGTATTAGTTATTGAGAAAGAACGGTTAATACTCATATGATTGGATCAGTTTTACATGTCTGTATCTGTTAATGTAAACAACCGTGCTGAAGGTAATGATACGCAATATTGCAACCATTGTAAAGTTCCTATCATCTTGTTTTGTAAACCTGTAGTTTTACTCTTGTGGATTTGCTGTTGTCATTTGTTTGTCTCTTTCGTTTTTTGTCTTTCTTATATGTGTCTTTTTTCTCTTAAAAAAAATATTAGCACAAAACATTGTTTTCAAGAAACAGAAGCTAGCTGTATAGCTGTCTTAAGTTGTGTATACATATACTTTTTTTCTTTTTCCCTTTCTTCCTTTATCCTATCACAGTTTCTTTTCTTTTGAACAGTTTCTTCCAAATTCACAATATCTATTGTACATTTCAAATCCTATTTACTTGTTCAGTTTCTCACACCAGTGAGACAATACAGTGTTTACACATATGGGTCTGATTTATTTCACTTATGAGTATGGTCTCAAGTTGCATTCATATACCTAAAAAAGTCTCCAGTTTATCATTTATGGCCGTGTAGTACTCTGTTGTACAAAAGACCAACTCTTTTTTTAATCGATTCCTAGACTGATGGGTACCTAGATAGTTTCCAAGATTTAGCTATTACAGACTGTACTGCTGTAACATAGATGCACATATTTCACTGTGGCATGATATTTTCAATTCTTCTGGGAAAATACTGAGAAGGCTGGGTCAAATGGGAGGTCTCATCCTAGTTTTTTGAGTAGACTCCAAACTGATTTCCAAAGTGGCTGTACCAGTCTGCACTCCCACCAACAGTGAAGAAGGATTCCTTTTTCCCCACAACCCCTTTAGAGTTTGTTATTGACTGATTTCTTGATGATAGCCATTCTTTTCAGGATGAGATGGAATCTCAGTGTTATTTTAATTTGCATCTCTCGAATGACCAATGATTTGGAACATTTTTTCATATATTTATTTGCTTTTTGTATTTCTTCATCTGAGAAGTGTGTATTCATCTCAGATGCCCATTTTTGGATTGGGTCTTTGAATTTGAGGGGACTGATTTTTAAAATTTTTTGTATGTTCTAGATAGAAGAAGTCCTTTATCTGAGGGACAGTTGGCCAAAATCTTTTCACACTGTGTGGGTTTTCTTTCCACTCTGTTGGTGATTTCTTTTGATGGACCAAAATCTTTTTAATAAGATGATGTCCTAGTTGTCGATTGTATGAAATATTTCCTGTGTAGTTTGGGTTTTGTCCATGAGTTCTCTATGTCTTCAAGATTTCTACCTACTTTCTCTTCTAGTAGATTGAGTGTTCTTGTCTTGATATTTAGATTTTTGATTCATTTTGACTTTAGTTTTGTGTGTGGTGATAGATGTGGGTCTGGTTTTAGTCTGGCAAGTTGAGAGCCAATTTTCCAGCACCATTCATTAAAGAGACTTTCTTCCAGTGAGCATGTTTGACTCCTTTGTCAAAGATAAGGTGGCTAAAGGTGTTCAGGAATGCATCGGCATCTTCTATTCTGTTCCACTGATCCTCAGGTTTGTTTTTTTCTTGTTTTGTTTTGTTTTGTTTTTGCTAATACCATGTTCACTTTATCATAGTAGCTTTGTAGTCTAATTTTAGGTATGCCCCCTTACTTGCTTTTGTTGTCCAGAATTGTCTTTGTTATTCTAGGTCTCTTCTGGTTCCAAATGAATTTTCGGAATGTTTTCTCTAGATCTGTGAAGTATGTTGGTGATACTTTGATTGGAATTTCATTAAATCTGTATAGCAGTTGGGAGTAAGGCCATTTTTACTATTTTGGTTCTTCCTATCCAAGAATAAGGGGAATCTTTTCATTTTCTGATATCCTCTTAAATTTCCTTTTTTTAGAGAATTGTAATTTTCACTGCACAGATCTTTTACATCCTTTGTTACATTGATTCCTAAGTATTTCATTTTTTTGGATGTTATCATGAAGAGTGTGCTTTCCCTAATTTCTTTCTCTGTGAGTTTGTTGCCTGTGAATAGAAATGCTATTGGCATTTTAGTATTTACTTTGTATCCTGCTACACTACTGAATTTGGGTATTAAATCTACAAGTTTTTCGATGGGGTTTTTGGGGTCTTCTGTGTAGAGTATAATGTCATCTGCAAATCATGATAATTTAACTTTTTCTTTCATATCTTTATTCCTTTTATTTTTTCTCTTGTATAATTGTTCTGGCTAATGTTTCAAAATGTTTCCAGAACTATATTGAATAGAAGCGGTGATAATGGGCGTCGTTGCCTTGTTCCTGATTGTAAAATGAAAGCTTTCAGTTTTTGACCATTTAATACGATATTAGCTATTGGTTTATCACAGATGGCTTTTATAAGACTGAGGTAAAGACCATCTATTCCAATTTTCTGTAGGGTTTTTATCATGAATGGGTGTTGGAGTTTGTCAAATGCTTTTTCTGCATCTATTGAGATGATCATGTGATTTTTGTCAGTTAATATGGTGTATTATATTTATTGATTTGTATATACTGAATCATCCCTGCATCCCTGGGATGAATCCTTTGGTCATGATGTACAGTATTCTTGATGATTTGTTGCATTCTGTTTACCAGTATCTTATTAAGGATTTCTGCATCAATATTCATTAGGCCTGTAGTTTTCTTTCTTGGTTGGATTCTCCTCTAGTTTTGGTATCAGGATAATACCTGCTCCCAGGAATGACTTTGAAAGTACTGTATCCCTTTAAGTTTCTTTAAAGAGTTTCAGCATTAGTTTTTCTCTAAATTTCTTGTGGAATTGAACAACGAATTCATCAGGGCCTGGGCTTTTGTTTGTTGGTAGATTTTTAACTACATTTTCAGTTTCATTGGCAAATTTTGGTTTATTTAGAATTTTTATAGCTTCCTCACTTAATTTTGGCAATTTGATTATATCTATGAATCTGTCCATTTCCTCTGTTTTCCATCTTATTAGAATATAGGTTCTCAAAAGAGACCTAGAATAGCAAAGGCAATTCTGGGCAACAAAAGCAAGGCAGGAAGCATCTGAATCCCTGACTTGAAATTGTACTACAAAGCTACAGTGATAAAATCAGCATGGTACTGGCAAAAAATAGACCCGAGGATCAATGGAACAGGTTAGAAGATGCAAATGCAACTACAGAGACACTCAGCCACCTTATATTTGACAATGGGGCTAAACATGTTCACTGAAAGAAAGATAGCCTGTTTAATAAGTGGTGCTGGAAAAATTGGCTTTCCACATGCTGAAGAATGAAACTAGACCCATGTCTATTACCATGCACTAAACTAAAGTCAAAATGGGTCAAAGATCTAAATATTAAAATAGAAACACTAAATTTATTGGAAGACAAGGTAGGTAAAAATCTTGAAGACATAGGGGTAGGCAAAGAGCTCATGAACAAAACGCAAACTGCATGGGAAGTACTTCAAAGAATCAACAACTGGGATCTCATTTTATTAAAAAGCTTTTGCACTTCAAAAGAAATCACCAATAAAGTGAACAGAAAGCCCACAAAATGGGAAAGAATTTTAGCCAACTGTGCCTCAGACAAAGGACTTATCTTCAGAACATATAAAGAATTGAAAAACATCAGGCCCTCCAAATTCAAAGACCCAATCCAAAAGTGGGCTGCTGAGATGAATACACACTTCTCACATGAAGAAATACAAATGGCAAATAAATACATGAAGACATGTTCAACATCACTGGTCATTCAAGAAATGCAAATTAAAACAACCTTTAGATTCCATCTCACTCCAGAAAGAATGGCTGCCATCAAGAAATCAACTGATAACAAATGTTGGTGGGGCTGTGGGGAAAAAGGAACCCTTCTCCACTGTTTGTGGAAGTGTAGACTGGTGCAACCACTGTGGAAATCAGTATGGAGATTCCTCAAAAAACCAGGATTGGAGATCCCTTTCAGTGCAGCTGTTCCCCTTCTGGGTATTTTCCCAGAAAATTGAAAGTGTCCTGTCACAGTGATATATGTGCACCCATGTTTATAGCAGCACAATTTGTAATAGCTAAATCTTGGAGACAACCAAAATGTTCATCAACCCCAGATTGGATGAAAAAGATGTGGTATTTTAATACAATGGAACATTACTCAGCTATTAAAAAGGTTGATCTTGAGGCTTCCATACATAAATAGAGGCAACTTGAGACTATATTCATAAGTGAAATAAATCAGATTCACGTTTGTAAATATTGTATTGTCTTCCTAGTGTAAAAAATAAATAACAATTAAAAAAGCTGAAAGAGTAACAAGACCCAATAGATATTGTAATAAGGAAAGAGAAAGAAAGTGGTCAAAATTAAAGAACAGCTGGGATAGGGGAAAGAAGAAATGGAAGAAAGGAAAAGATTTTATGTTTGTAGATATACATGTATAACTGTATGAATGTATAAGTATGCAAGATAGGTAACTATACTACTAATTCTATGTTGTTTTGTTAGTCTCTCTTGCATTGATTTCTGCTTATTATAATTTCCTCCCTCGTGCAAGTTTTGGGTTTGATTTGTTCTTCCTTTTCTAGGAGTTTGAGGTTCTGCATTAGATTGTTTATTTGTGCTCATTTTGTTTTCCTGATGTGTGACTCCATTGCTATAAATGTCCCTTGTAGGACTGCTTCCATTGTGTCCTGTAAGTTTCTATATGTTGTATTGGCATTATTGTTTAATCGTATATATTTTATAATTTCATTTTTCATTTTCTCTGTGACCCATTGGTTGTTCAGAAGGGTGTTGCTTAATTTCCATGTATTAATGTAGTTTTTGTGGTTTCCTTTGTCACTGATTTCCGGTTTCACTGCCCTATGGTCAGATAGTATATAGGGGATGATTTTGACTCCTTCACATTTACTTACATATGTTTTGTCAGCTAATATATGATCTATTTCGCAGAATATCTCATGTGCAGCTGAGAAGAATGTGTATCCTCATGTTTTGGGTGGAACACTCTGTAGACATCTACCAAGTTCATTTGTTCATAGGTTTGATTTAATTCTAATTTTTTTATTGAGTTTTTTGTCTTGTCAATGTAGCCATTTGTGAGAGTGGAGTATTAAGGTCCTCCACTACAATTGTGTTAGTGTTTATTTGGTTTTTCATGTCAGTTAATATTTGTTTTATGTAGTTGTGTGAGCCTGTGTTTGGTGCAGAAATATTTATGATTGTTATCTCTTCTTGGAGTTTTCCCTTGACAAGTATGTAGTGACCTTTTTTGTCTCTTTTGATCAGTTTTGGCTTAAAGTTCACATTGTCTGCGAATAAATAGCTACCCCTATTTTTTTCTGAGTTCCTGTGGTGTGGATAATTGTTTTCCATCCTTTGACTTTTAGTCTATGAGTTTTCTTTTGGATTGTATGTGTTTCTTGAATGCAGCATATTGTTGTCTCTTGCTTCTTGATCCGTTCTGCCTGTTTCTTTTGATTGGTGAGACCATTTATGTTGATGGTTATAAGTGATACCTATTGACTATTCTTTTTCATGTTGTTTCTTTGTTGTTTGTTCCCTGTCTTTCTGCTCTGCTTAATTGCTTGCCTGGCCTGGCAACTTCTTGCTATTGGTGTTCTTGCATTTGTGGTCTTCATTATCTCTTTCTAATATGTCTTTAAACACAATTCTGTAGAGAAGATTTGGTGGTCATAAATTTCCTCATTCATTCTTTGTCATGGAAGCATCCATCAATTTTGAAAGATAGTTTTGCAAGATACATCAACCTGCATTGAAGATTGTGTTCCGAGGACTTCAAATACTTCACTCCAAGATCTACTTGATTTTAGCATTTATGTTGAGAAGTCTGCTATTGGACTTTCCTTTGGAGATAATATGTTTCTTTTCTCTAGCTGCTTTTAATATTTTGTTGTTGTGCTGAATTTCTAGAATTTTGATTACTATATGTCTTGCTATAGATTTATTTTGGTCGTGGCTATTTGGTGTTCTATATGCTTCATTAATTTGTATGTCAAATTATTTGTCTACATTTGAGAAGTTTTCTGCTTTGATTTCTGTGAAGAGGTTTTTTAATAACTTTTGTGCTGTCTCCACGTTTCTTACTGATTCCAGTCAATCATGTGTTGTTGTTCTTTGCTTCATCCTGTGGTTGTTGGATTGATTTTTCATGATCTCTTGTCATTTTTAAGATATCTTTCTTTTCATGGTTACTAGTTGTGTTCCTGTTTTCTAGATCTGATATTCCGTTCTCGCCTTCATTAAATCTGCTGCATATACTTTCAACGGAGTTTGTAATCGGCATTTCTGTTTGGATCTGTTTCATTGATTCCATTTCTTGTCTATGTTTGGTATTCATGGTTTCCGTTGATTTCCTGAGCACCTCTAATTGTTTATCTGATTTATTGTATTTTATTTTGCTAGTCATTTCTTTTTGCACCTTAGAGATTATTTTTACTATGACCTCCTCCGTTCGATTTTTTACTTCTGCTATCATTTCAGAGAGTTCTTTCTTGGCTTCTGATTTCTTCTTTTTGTGTGTGTTCTGGACTTATCCTGGGTGGGCTGGGCATTTGGGACTGCATTTTGCTTTTTTATCTTGTTTTCCATTTTCAGTTTTAGTTTGTTTTCTGTGTTGATGTTTTTAGGTTTCTAATGTTAGGTAACCTTATCACTGTTGTTGAGACTGTCAAGTATAATACTAGCTGTGAGGTTTTTAGATGCTCTTTATTGGAATGAGGATATTCCCTCCTAGTTCTACTTTGTTTTTCTTTTAGGTCATGGTGTTGAATTTTGTCAATTGTTTTGTTTTATGAGATAATCAGATGGGTTTTGTCCCTTAATAAAATGGTGTATTACATTTATTGCTTTTCATATGTGAAGCAAACCTTCCATTCCTGAGATCAATCATACATAATTCTTTTTGTCTGTTGGTGAATTAAGTTTGCCACTAGTTTATTAAAGGGCTTTGTGTCCATATTTATATGTTATTTATTGTTCTAGTAGTGAACATTTGATAACAACCTGAATTTCTAACCACAAGGGAGTAGTTACATAAACTACCTAGCAATGTAAAGGAAAAGGTAGAACCATACATAATAACATGTATGATCTCCAAGTTGTATCATGTTTTAAAAAATAACAAATGTAACATAGTACTGTGTTAAATTATACTGTTACTACTAGCATTAATATAAAATATAATAAAATATAGGTATCATGCAGCATATGTTTGTGTATATATATGTACAAAGTAGACACAAATTGATATGTATAACTGATACATGACTGGTTGTGCTGTTTCCAATAAGAGTAAGGAATGTAATTAAGTAGATCCAAGATTTGTTTGTATTCTTAATATTCTTACCATGAGAAAATAAAACTCATGTATTTTGTACAAATTTAAAATACATGAACTGTTGCCAAATGAAAATGAACTCACTGATACACATAAAATTACATTCTAACAAATGTCACTCTAAACCAGGCAAATGTCCTGTTACCTTGCCATGCTGTCCTTTCTCTCCCTGCCACACAGCCTACTTCCTGTCGGTAGCCAATACATTTAAATCTTGTTCCCCTTAAAATTTTGAGAGAACTAGCACTGGATCTAGGTAAGAATACCATAATAGAAAAGTAGTAAAAAGGGCAAGGAATGCAAATGATTGGTTTAAAGAAATACCCACCAGCAAGAGGTTACCAAGGAAAAGGTAAAAATTGTTACCAAACTTTTGTAATCAATTCTAAAAACTGATTAATCAATAGCCTTAATAAAATAAGAATATACAACTAAGACACAATACCTCAAGGAAGATACAGTGATACAGTGAAGTGACGGAGGGAGATGAAACTTAGCGCAATGAAGGGAACAAGCAGGAGTTTGTGAATTCAGCACAGAAACCAAGTCCATGTGGAAAGAAATGTTGACACTGTTGAAATCACAGTGGAAGCCTGGAGTATAGACATCTCAAACAAGAGCAGAGCAAAATAAAAAGGAACCAAAAGAACAGAAGCTAAAAGGAAGACTGGAAGTTATAGGCAATCAAACATCTATAATTTGATGCCCCTCCCAAAGAACACCAAATAAAATTTAAATGTGAAATTGGTCCTATGGGTGTTTGTTCTGTGTCTACAGAGTCGACCAGCTGGCGATTGAAATTATTCATTACAAAACTATCTATACTGAATGTGGAAATAAGTTTTTCTTGTCCTTAGTCCCTAAACAATAGAGTGTAACAACTATTTTTACAGCATTTACATGGTACTAAGTATTATGAGTCATCTGAAGATGATTTAAAGGATATAGGAGGCTTCAAGTAGGTTATAGGCAAATGGTACACTGTTTTCTTTAAGGGACTTACATGTACACCTGCAGACTGCTATGTGAAAGCAAGTCCCCACAGGTACTGAAGGACAGCTGTACTAGCAAAAAATCCCATGTCCCACAAAAAGCTGATACCAAACTGTGAATAGCCTCATATGTATTAAACATCAAAGGTGAAAATTCTTTGAGCAACCCATCCAAATTTTAGGTAACAATAATGTGAAAGGATCAGATTGTCCTCAAATTTCTCAGCAGTCACTTAGTAGAGCAGCTCCTACAGAGCCTCAGAGAAAGGAAGCACGACCCTATAATTTTATACATCCAAACAGCCATTAAAATATAAAGACAATGAGTAATATTTTGCTATATTACATATCAGAAAATACAATTTCCACAAGCCTATTGAAAGGGAGCAAATGAGACAATAATTTTAGCAAAATTGGCGAAAGGGCACACAAGGAACATTAAATTCACCCTTAGAACCAAGACTACAGCAAGTGTGGAAATTGCCTTTGCAAATGATAGGTAAACTAAATAGCATACCTCTCTACTATGTGCTCATCTATTGAGCAAAATAAAGGGTAGGAAAATGAAAATATAAGATAAAAAGGGAAATCAAGTATAGAGGAAATTGTGAATAAGTTTACTTAAATTTATAGTTTAAAGTACAAATAATTTAAAACTAGTTTGAAACAAATGGAAAAATTCCCAACTGTGCTCTACATAAAATTGAAAATCAATGCAAATTACTACAGAAGCAGAGAACTATTTTTTATTAAAATAAGAATAATGCTAATACCAAAACCCACACACACACACACAATGATTGCAGACCGTTCTTACAAATGATACTGTAAAAGTTATAAAGTACTTAACATCAGTTTTAAATATAACAGAATTTAGCAAGTTAGAAATAATAAAAGATGGCCAAGTAAGGTTTATTCTAGGGCTCTGAAGTTCTGGAATTAGTAAATATGCTTATTAGAAAACATAATTGTACTGTTAATAAGGTAAGAGAAAAAATAATGTACTTAGAGGCTCAGCAAGACTATGGTGAAACTTAATCTACATTCCTAATAAAACTCTTAATATGGTAATAAACATTACTTGATTATACTATGGACAATGTTATATATGAGATATTATGCATTCTATATTTCCATCTAAATAGCATAAGCCCACATTATATTCAAATGCAAAATAATAATCACTCCTATTGTAATGAGAAAACAAGGTTGTATGTTCTCTCCAGTAATATTTAGCAGCATAGCAATGCTTCCCACTGAAGAGATATTTGCTGTGAGAATGTGACAGGTGTCACTTGTCAGATTGAGTTCTCTTTTAATCCTGAGTGTTAAGAGCTCGCATCATGAAGTGGTATTGTACTTAATCCAGTGCCCTTGCCTCTTCTGAAATCATTGCATTGTTTTTGTCCGAGGCACTATAAAGACCTCAGAGCACACTAACTGTCATCACATGACTAAGATAGGGTGTCGTTGGTATCCTCTCAAAGGTTATTACTATTTCATGTATATGCTGCTTTCTTAGGAGTGATTTTCTTAGTGCAGTGGTATAGGTCAATTGTTATTTGCATTGTGTATTATTTTCATAATAAAAGGGACTTTTTGTTAGTAAAATGCATAAACCCTTTAAAATAGGTATTTCCATAATCTCCACATAGTTAGGCCCCTGGCGTCATGTACTGCCAAATCGTGGGCAGCTCCCCGTCTATTTGGAAACAATGCAGGAAGCAGACTGCAGCATATCCTATGAGAGATGCAAAAATGACTGAAGACAGTGGAAATACGAAATGGTGCACAGCAGGTTAAGGCAATAGTTTTGTCATAGGACAAGTTGCTTGGCTTTTGCCATTCCATGGATTTTTGGAGAGAAGTCCAACTACAACAAAGAGTGAAGGACCCTCCAACGGATGAATGAGACCCGGGAACTCCTCACTCATGTACCTGGGAAGTACCGTTCCTATAGGATTCCAGGCTAGGAATGTTGTGGCAAAGGGCCACAAACTGGATGGCATCGACAACAACCTCCTATTGTCTCACCATCCTGGGAGGCTGGGGATGTGAGATTGTGGTGTCCACAGGGCCAGCTCATTCTGAGGCTGCAAGGGAGAATCTCTTCCATGCCTATCTCCTAGCTTCTGGTGGTTCTTTGGGAATGCTTGGTGTTTCTTGGCTTGGAAAAGGCAGCACTACAGACTTTGCTGTCACGTTCTTATGGTGTTCCCTTGAGTACATGTCTGTGTTCAAATTTCCCCTTCTAAAAAGGTCTTTTGTTGTATTGGATTAATGGCTTCTCCTGTTCCAGTATGACCTCATCTTAACTAGATTCATCTGCAGTGGTGCTATTTCCAAATGAGATCACACTCAGGTATTGGGAGTTAGGATTTCAACTTATAAATTCTTGGGAAGGGGGTGGTCTTAAGACATTCAATTTAGAACACATGCCAGTGACACTCTCAGGAAAATGGGGGCCCAAGAGTTTCTGTACATGGAAGAAAGCACTCATTAGTTGACTCACTGGATTTCCAGCACACTGCCAGCCTTCAGTCTCTGAATCTACCACAGCTGCTGTGATAGGGGAGATTTGGGAAGGGGGTGCCATGTTGGCTCTAATCCAGGTTGGGGGTGTGGTTTACCTGTATGTTATTTGTTGCCACAGGTTACATAGAAGCTGCTATTATTCCTGCTGGAGCTCGGAGGATCCGCGTGGTAGAAGATAAACCTGCTCACAGTTTTCTGGGTAAAACAAAAATGATTTGATTTACAATTGCTGTTCTGACAGTTGATTTTTATAATTAGGCTAGAAGATTTTGTCCACCATTTTTCTCCCAGGTCAACTCAGTTTCACACCTGCACTTCCATTGTGATGACTTGGTACTCAGAATGGACCAAACAGCACTGTCACATGCAACTAAGTGTGTGGCTGTCTGCAGGTGGTTTGAGGGACAGGGCACAAACCATTAGAACCACCAGCCTTGGACAGGAAGGACCATGATGGAAGAGGGAAAAAGGCTGTGAGCATTGGAGTAGCTGAAATTTCCCCAAGTCACCCAGGAGGACCCAGCGCAACTTTAGCTCACACAGTGAATTTGCCCCCCCTGTACGGACCCCCTACATGTTGTCAATGGCACTGAGGGTGACTCTTTGCTGGGAGAAGAGTAACAGCCTTACATCAAAAAAGAAGAGGTAACCTCTGGGGTGCAAATACTATACCCTGTGTCCTTTTGCCTACCCTTATCCCTGGTCCTGACCTGGCTAAGAAGGCTGGTTTTCTACCAGCACCCATGACTTCTGAGCTTCCTTTGTATTCTAATGGCTCAGCCTGTGTTGCAAGGTGTTGTCTGAAAAGAAAGGGAGGGAAGGAGAGAAGGAAGGAAAGAAGAGAACATAGCTCATAATTCACTTATTATTCTCTTGTCTCTGTCCTAGCTGCCACTCTACGAATACAACAGTGCTCCTAAATGCTGTCTGAAGCAGCCATGTGCTGTGCTTGGCGGCTGCTTTGGAATGGTGGCCTTTTTATTAGATTCTCATAGCACCCACCTCTTCTCTTTCTGTCTAGGAAATAGGGTCAATGTCATTTGCCTTAGTATCAGGAGCGCTGTCACCTACAGTCACCCCAAACATTAACCTTCCCAACTGGTCCACTGGGGATGTACCATTCTTAACCTCAGAATGGTATTTCCAGTCCCGAGGGGCACTAGACCTCCATAGAAGCCTGACGTCACCTTTCACTTGTATTTAAAAAATCACAATCAGGTTATCCTGCGAGCAGGCTCAATTCTGAGAGCAACTTAGTGGTTCTGCTGTAAGGCACCAGCAAGCACCCCTGCAAATAAGCCCCGGCTTCCTGGCTTCTGAGTCGCCTTAGTACCATTCCTCGGACTGATCCCAGTCCTAGGGGCCTGGAAGAAAAACAAAGGTTCTTTCTCTCCACTTCTCTGCAGCAATAGTAGAATCAAATCCTTACCTTAGTTCTCAGGTAAAAATGAACTTTTCACCAGGACTCTCTTTAGGATCAATAGGTAGTGATTGTTGAATGCCGCCTAGGACAGCTAGCTCTTCATGACTGTCCCTTTGATAGCCTGCTGAAAAGAACAATGATATCCACTGTCACGGCTCCTGATCACTGTTTAGAGACCAGCTCCCCTGTACCCTCAAAGGTGCTCCAAAGCACTGCTTTTTACCACACGGGATCGACAGAGGGTCCCGGGGGCTCAGTGATGCGTGCAAAGCCCTTGCGTGGGTTTGCCATGGGCTGTGGAGCCTCACAGAAGTTCTCCCTGGCTTCCCATCAGAGCCAGAGACTGACGAGTGAAGAAGATTTTCACTGGAGGACGCGGTTAAACCTTGCCGCTGTGACTGCAGAGAACAAATCTATCCCAAGGGGATTGGTTTAAATGTCTCAGAACAGCTGAACTCCCCAGAAGCACCGTACTTCTGTGGGAGCTTGGATCCAGACTTGGTCCTCTTATCTTATCCAAAAATCCTAATTCCAGTATTCCAGGGCCTGGAACATGGACAAGCGCATGCCCGACAGTGTTCTGCTCGTTGTTTCTACAGTTCATTGCAGCAGGCTTTGTTTCCATTTGGGGCCGGGCGCTTTGGAAGTCAACCCAGTGTGACTTTGAATTACTCTCACATTTGCTGGGAGCAGTTCCTGAAGAATTTCACTCCACCTACCTTCAGCCCACGCCTGCTGGCTTTGTGCTCCAAACCACCTGGAACAGGAAATGCCTCTGCAGTTTGTATCCATAGTTAAGGACAGAGCTGGCAGCACTCCGAGTGGAAATAAAAGGAGCTGAGTGGATGCCAGGATTAGAAGTAGGTTGACTGTGGGTCAGGCCTTCCTGTTGAATCCGGGAGGAAGAGAGAGAGACCCACCAAGCTTCTGCACAGCTCCATGCCAGAGGAAGGCTTGTGGGCAGGCTCCGCGCTCACAGGATGCCCCCTCTAGCCCTCTGGAATGAGTCACCGCTTGCCTCGGTAGTACCTAAAGGATGATGTATAAATATCCACCAACAAGAAGGATCTGGATAGACACAGACATTCAGCACATGGCCTTTCACTCTGGGCCATTGAGGTGGTTTTGTTGGGCCATAATCACAAGGAAAAGTGCGAACCCCCTCACCCCACATAGTGCCTCACAAAAGTCTCCACAACTGTTGAGAGGCTTCAAGCAAAACCCACAAAAGTGTGCTCTGACTTTTTTTGAACAGTCATTTAAAACATCCAACTCCTGGTGCAAGCAAAAGCAGCCGGGGGAAGTCTCCACAGCGAATCAGCACTTCAGTCGTTGCAGGTAAAAGCAAGCTGCTAGAGGAATTCCCTTTGTTTTGAGCGCCTTGATTTGCCTATGAAATCAAGGCACTTGTAATCATCTTGATCACTTCTGTTCAGTCTATTCTGGGTCTCGGAATCCTCGTTTCATATACAAATTGATCTCAAAATTCCTAAAACCAAGGGGACTTGAATATACCTACAATGCCTCAAAGTGGAGGGAGGCAGAAATTGTACAACCTCAAATTTATTTAATATGGAGGACCTTCGAGAAAAAGGATGCATGCATAGAGGTTCTCTGGAGCCACAGCCTCATGGGCTCTGGCAAACCCTACTCTGTACATAGCCCCAGTGCTACGTATGGGGACAGAAGGCGACAGCCTCCCAAAGCCAAGGTATCACTGAATTCCACAATGAGCCTGTTTGTTCTGTTACAAGTGATCTTGGTGTTATAGGAAATTACTTCCAAACCGAAAAAGGAGGTTGGAGTCCAGAGGGAGCAAAGGGAAGGTTTTTCATCCATACTGTTGATGGTATCCATGCACAGACTGGCACGTATCTACTGAGAAGCTGCGTGTGTTTATTCCTGACTCGCAAACTTCTCTCCCCTCATCTCCCATGGCTTGGAACCCAGGTTCCAGTCTGTCCCAGGCAGTCCATTTCATCCCATACCTGTCACGCTCCAGATTTCTCTTTGCAGTTATGTCCTTTAGCCTTGTGGCTTCCCAGGAATCAGGGAGACTTGTTTAGCCGTTATCTCTTCCCCAAGAACCTTACCTCTGGGGTGAGTCTTTGTACAGCCTGTGTGTCCTTGACCTATAGTCGACTGAGCTAAGTCTAAGAACAAGGGCTTATTAGAGTGATTAATGAAATATGGGCCAATTAAAAACATTTTTACCTCATAGTGTCCCAACAGACTTTCTGAAGTTTCACCTTTTTTGAAGGAATTTCAGGTGCTCACTGCTTTGGTTTTAGCAGTGAATTCTGATTTTTTTTTCAGCATGGACCACAGGAACATGCAAATTGTACTGAGCTACTCCCCGCAAAATCCAAAGAGATAGCAGCAACCCCCATGCCTCTTGGAGTTGATCTCCTCCTTGCTGGCTTTGCTACTTTTAGTTTTCCTTCCGTGCTCTTCTGAGAAATGCAGGAACCAGTGTCGTGGGGAGCTGCTGCCCTGAGGGTTGGTGGCGCCACCTCTGCCTTGCAGGGCTGAGTGGCAGTTGCAGTTCCTGAAGACTGGCTGTGAGCCATGGTTGGGTACACAGAGCTTATCCTTTCTGGAACCACAAGAGCTCCCCCCACCCCTGCAACCACTGAAGAAAGTTGAGATTTCCCCAGTCCATCAGCTGCAGACCAGCACCTCCCAACCGAGACAAACATCTTCAGGACTTTGTGGGTGCCTTGTGCGAGCCAACAGTACACATCTCATGATGGCAGGGGATGCCTTGAGCTGTGCCACGGAGAGGGGGTTGATTCCTGGACTAGCAGCATGCATGCTCATCAGGGCTAATGATCCCCACAATGTCCAGCACGTTCATCCCTATTAGTGACTGACCTGTGCCCATTAGCCAAAACCTGTCCACCCCATAGGTCCCATCCCATAGTTCCTGGATAACAGCTCTCTGATGCAGCATGGCCACCTCCTGAAGCGTCTCTTCTACCGCCGCGTGGGGGCGATTAGAGGCTAGTGCAGCCCGGGTCACAATGGCTCCACCTCCGTCTTTTCCCTTGCAGTTGTTGCTGTCTCCTGTCTCCTCCACAGTGACACCACCCATGGCAGGAGCCAGCTTTTCCCCTGCCCCCACCTCTGGGCTGGCGCCTGCAGGTGGTTCTCCAATGGGCTCCAGGTGTGCCCTCCTGCCCTTTTCAGCCCTCCGCACTCCTGACCTCCCAGATGTTTGACTTTTGCCATCCAGCAGCATAGTTGTCGGTTTAAACGGCCACCGTGTAAGAGCATGATAGCCTGGATGGCTCAGGGGAGAGTTGAAGGCATGACGGAGTTTGTCAGGCCTTCTAAATCTCAAGGGGTACTAGAATTATGTTGTAAGCTGCTGGGGGTGACTTGTAAAAATCCATGGAAGTGATTTTTCTTTCCCAGCTGTTCTGCCATCTTATGATTAGTATCTTATAAAAGCCAGCCCCCAAAAGGCACACGTGAAAGACAAACCACTTCTCAGTTGCTGAGCATCAGCTGCAGGTACTGCTGGATCTAGGAGCTTCAAGTGATGTCACAGAAAAGTTTCTCTGTCCTGGCACCCCTGGCCTCTCCTGGGGCCTCTACCCATGAAGTGGCTTGGATCACACCCCTGGGCAGCCTAATGAAGAAGAGCTGCTTCTGCCTAACATGAACCGGCCAGGGTTGGGTGATGGCCTAGACCTGGAGCTGGAGTAGAGTCAGGGCCTCATAGGACTGGAGAAAAGACATCCCCAAGGGAGACTGGATGCTGTGGCTGATAGAGAGAGAAACAGATGCTGGTTAGCAAGTATGCTAGGTGCTCAGTGTGGCCATAAGAGAGGAGCAAGTCAGGGCTCTGACGTTAACCCACAGCCCCAGCTCAGGAAGGTAAGGTCAGGGTCAGCGCGTGGATGTGGGTGACAGAGAGCTGCCGTCTCGGGGCGGGCGGCCATCCCAGGCTCCCTGTAGTCTCTGTGTGACTGATGGGTTCAGTGGAGTGGGCCAGCATGGCAGGGTGGTGCCCAGCCTCGGTGACATCCTGCTCATGGGCCATCTCCCCGTTGTCCTTGCTGCTCCCCTCTACTTCCCTGCCGGGGACAATGACCTTGACCAGGTCGCCCATAGTCCCTGAGTGTGGGGAACGGGTCCCGTTTCCATGCCTGGGGGTGCCCCCGGCTGCCTCTTCTCTCTGTCTAACCTGCTCTGTTCATAATTGCTGCTTCCTGAATGCTGTCCCCGGCCACCTCTGCCCCTGCCACCCACACTGTCCAGGTCCCAGACCCACCTCTGCCACAGGGTGTGTGATGCTGATCATATTTCTCTGTTTTCGGTCTCACTTCCAAACTAAGCTTCCTGACAGCAGGAGCGCTTGATCTTCAGCCCTGCCGGGAGACCCTCAGAGTAGGGTTAGTGGGGGCAGGGGTACTGCTGCTGTGCCGTATGTGTCCCCGGCTTGTATGTTTGAGATTCCCTCCCTACCCCAGTCCCTCCT